>BQNB010098729.1:5590-25090 GCA_026074375.1 Tanacetum coccineum
AATCAAACCGCTGCGTATATGTTTCTATCAAACCGCCGCTTTGAAATCAACCAAACCGCCTCCTATTGATTGAGCAAACCGCTGCCTAACAGGCCAACTCGCCGCCAAGATCTTACTAGGCAAACCGCCGTGGTTTTGAAGTAACTCGCTGCCTAGTTTTGTTAACTCGCTGGATCAATAAAATAATCAACTCGCCGTGAGCAACTCGCTGCCAATAAACTAAGCAACTCGCCGTGAGCAACTCGCTGCCAATAAACTAAGCAACTCGCCGTGAGCAACTCGCTGCCTATAATCTTAGCAACTCGCCGTGTGTTTTAGCAACTCGCCGTACCTTTTACCAACTCGCCGGCTATTATTTTCAAGCCAACTCGCCACTATCCTGTGTAAACCGCCGCGAACAAGCAACTCGCCACCAAATTTAAACAAACCGCCGCGAATATAATTATTAAAATTAAGCAACTCGCCTTTGACTTTTGGCAACTCGCCTTTGACTTTTTCCTAAATTTCCGGATCTTGTCCCTACCTTGTCAACTCGCCGTGAAGAACAATAATAAAATAAGCAAACCTCCACGAAGAACACTTGGACGAATTAAGCAAAATCAAGCCATATGATCTTTCTAGCCAAGAAACTAAGCTACAACATACAATATTAAGTGTGTATATGACGATTAAACACACCTTAACTCGTATATCTTTGTGAATCTTCCAATATGAAGCAACTCTCCACGAAGAACACAAAATAAATTCGAATCTTTTAAGCTTTATAATCGAGCTAGGAGCTTGTAAATCACTTGTTATGGCAACAATACATCTTGTTTAACATGTATAACAAGAAAACACCAAGATTAACCAACTAATAAGCTCAAAATAAGCTTTGAGCCGTGGGCTTATTTTCTTCAAAATTAAGGACGAATTTAAGCTTAATCAACCATAAGAATCAATCACGAATTCAAACCCGCTCTGATACCAATTGTAGGATCGTTTAATTCATAACACGGTGATGATTCTTGTGATTGGGCTAGTTTCTAGAGAGAGAAACACATAGAGAGATTTTCTAGAGAGAGAAAGTGTATGTGTTAAAGTAAAAATGATTATTGACTAGCTTACCTCTTCCAAAGTTGGAAGAGGCTTATATAGTTTTTACAAAATACCGGGTATTAGTACCCGGCTTAAAACCGAAAGACATACGATTAACTATTAAACTACAAAGTATTATAAATAAAAAATATACGGGGTGACCGAGTCTTTTACTCATATCTAACAAAATCCAACAATCTCTTTGTCATTTAAATCCAGCTTCCTTCCTGTTTTCTTTATGAACCTCATAACTCTCATGGTAAGCATTGCCACTTGCCATTTGAGATCCATTTCTTCAAGATCATCAGCATCAATCTGTTCCAAATTTTTATTGTCCAACTGTGGGGCATTGGATTGGTTAGAAAAGAAAGATAACATGACATCATCAGCATATGATGCAGTAGAAGCTTGATCCTTAGTACTAGCAGCAGGATCACTATGAGCAGTATTAACTGTTTCATTAGTACTGCTAGAGTTATCTGAGGAAACAAAAGCCATATTTTGAGAATTTGAGAGTATTGCGACAAGTATTATCATCAGTTGTTACCAATAATAGCTGAAAAAGTCCACCAAGAAAAAGTGCAGCAGGAAAAGCTAAAAGAAGTGAAAGCCCGTCTTATCTTCGAATGATGTTCAGGAAGAAACTCGAAAATCCAAGAAGTGTCGCAACACTCCGAGTCCAGAACACCAAACATAAGAGAGGAGCACCGGAGGGGACGAAGGTCTGGACGCTCTCGTAGCATGTCCAGAAGCCCCGAACGTACCAACGTCTTTTCCAGGATAAGACATGATAGGTCAGAATCGCCTAGGCACAAGCCGGTAAGTAAAGGAAGAAGGGACAGGGGAGTATTCGATAGGCTGGGGGCAAAGAAAAGAGTGCATCCGCACACTCGGAAAGCCGCTACTAGATTTCCCGCTCAGGAAGAGCGAAATTCGTCCCCAGAAAACGTCACTATGAAGGAACGTGTTCACGAAGGACAGAAATACTCTCTGAATGTGAAGACATCGGGGGGAGGAGGGACACTAGAAGTCAAAATTAAAAAAGCAAAAGTCAAGCATTAAAGAGGACGACCTATCACAACCATGGGTATGTAAAGAAATAGATCCCTTCAGACCCCTGCTATCCGCTACTTCGACTTCCAAAAAAGACTCGGAAAGCCAAATAATTCAAAAAATAATGACGGAAGTGATGATCACGGAAGAATCACTCTAAAAAATCTTTCCAGCAGCTGCAAGGTGAACGGTGGGCAATGCGACATGGTTATCCACATTTCAAACTTCCACACTATACAGGAACCCCTAGGGTGATGGATCGAAGACCTACCTCCGATATCCAAGACAACTAATAGACGATTTAAAAAATACATTCCTAGCACGCTTCCTTCAACAAAAGAAATGTATCAAAGATCCGGTAGAAATTTACCACATCAAGCAAAGAGTGGGGGAATCTATAGAAGATTTCTTGCAAATATTCAAGGCTGAGAGTAGGTACGTCAAGGGAGCCCCGGAGTACATGAGAATCTCTGGATTCATGCACGGAATCACCAACCTCGAGCTAATTAAATGTCTACATGAAACATCCCAAAATCAGTGGATGAAATGATGACGGTTACCACAACATTCCTTAGGGGAGAGGTGGCAGCTTCCAACCAGGTATAGAAGAAAACACTTCAGGCGTAGAAGAAACAAGAAGCTGAGAGAAAACAAAATTTTAAAAGAAGGGGAGATTTCAGGAATCAGCAAAGATCAAAGTGGAGACGTAACAAATTCACACTCCTCACAAAATCCCCAAAGAAAATTTTGGCTTTAGATAAAGGCAAATTTAAAACTCTGCCACCAATGACAACACCCGTTGAAAAAAAATAACAAGTTCTGTGAGTTCCACGGAAAAGTGGGACACAACACTGATGAGTGCATGCATCTGAGAACACAAATCGAATAACTAATCAAGGCTGGAAATATGTCACACGTAATCAAGGAGCTAAAATAAGGTAGCGGAAAGGATCAGCCAAAAGCAGCAAAGAAGGAAGAAACATCCGGAAAGGATAAGCCTCTTGCAATCTTGATGGTTCAACCATGGCAGAGGGTTGGCAGACAAAGGATTACACAAAGCATCTCCCCTAATCCAAAAATTTCATTCCCACCCTTAGGCGATGAGGACGGAACGGAAGGCCCAATAATCATTAAGGCAGAGATATGAGGTCACTTCATACATCGCATATATGTGGATGGAGGATCAGCTTCAGAAATACTATACGAACATTGCTTCAATAGGCTCCGTCTGGAAGTAAAGAGTCAAATGGTTCCAGCTACCACACCCCTTATTAGTTTCAACGGAGAAATCATATGGCCAATGGGGAAAATATTGCTGCCAGTAAAAATAGGGGACGCAGAGCATTCAACCTCTACATGGATGAATTTTATGGTGGTGAGATCACCATCTCCGTACAATGGGATCATAGGAAGGTCAGGGGTGAGGAAAATTCAAGCAGTCCCGTCAACAGCTCGCGAAATGTTAAAATTCCTAGTTCCAGGAGGAATACTCACTCTACGGAGCAGCAGGATAGTCCCACTCGAATTCATGATGGTCTCCGGACGATCACCCAAGCTGCAGAAGAGAGGATTAGAGTAGTAGTTCATCTGGAATACCCGAAGCAAACAATTGCAATAGACTCCACCCTAACAGAGGAAGGACGAAAGGCATTATGCGAATTACTCAGGCGCAACATGGACATATTTTCTTGGAAACCTGAGGACATGACAGGGGTTTCGCGACACCTAGCGGAGCATCGCCTGAACGTCCCAGAAGGATGCCTTCCAGTCAAATAAAAGAAAAGAAGCCAAGAACCAGAAAGGAACAAGGCAATATAAGAAGAAGTAGCAAAACTTGTAGACGCCGGAATAATGAAGGAAGTCCATTACCACAACTGGTTGTCAAATCTTGTAATGGTAAAGAAGCATGAAGACAGCTAGAGGATGTGTGTGGACTTCAAAGACCTGAACAAGGCATGCCTTAAAGATGGCTATCCACTCCTAGAAATAGATTGGAATGTAGAATCTTTCTGCGGATACCCCTTCAAGTGCTTCCTAGATGCGTACAAAGGATATCACTAGATAAAAATGGCAAAGGAAGATGAGGAAAAAACAGCGTTCATTACTAGCCAAGGGATATTCTGTTACTCAAAAATGCCTTTTGGGCTGAAGAATGCTGAAGCAACTTATTAATGATTAGTAGATAAAGCATTCCAAAAGCAAATTGGCAGGAATTTAGAAGTATACGTGGACGATCTAGTGATCCAAGCCCATCCCGCAACAAGATAGTAATAAGGATAGCAAAGAAACGTTCAGACTTCTATAGAGATAAAACATGAAAGCTGAATCCCTAAAGAAAAGTGCACCTTTGGGGTAGAGGAAGGCAGGTTTTTAGGATACAAGGTAAACACCAAAGGGATGAAAGTGTGTCCGGATAAGGTGGAAGCCGTTTTAAGCCTGCCATCCCCAAAATGTCTAAAAGATATATAAAAGCTAAATGGAAAATTAGCAAGCCTAAATAGATTCCTATCCAAGTCAGCAAAAAAGTCACTGCCAATTTTCAAAGCTTTGAAGAAATGCATGAAGAAAGTGATTTCTAATGGACTACGAGAGCTGAAGCAGCATTCAAGCAAATGAAAAAGCTGATAGCAGAGCTGCCAACACTAACCGCACCTATGGAAAAAGAAGATATGATTGTGTACCTTGCAGCTGCATGCGAAGCCATAAGCGCAGTGTTAATGACCGAAAAGGTTGCGAAGCAAATGCCAGTCTACTTTGTTAGCCGCGCCCTGCAAGGTCCAGAAATAAATTACACACCGTTGGAAAAATTGGTACTAGCTTTAGTGCATGCAAGCAAACGTCTAAAAGATACTTCCGGGCACATACAATCATTGTCATCACGAACCAGCCAATCAAGCAGGTGCTGTCTAAACCAGAAGTCGTAGGAAGACTGCAAAAATAGAGTATTAAGCTGGGGGAATATGACATACAGTACATGCCAAGAACATCAGTAAAAGGAAAAATCTTGGTAGACTTCATAGTGGAACGTTCGGAGGATGACTTCCTAGTCACGACCATAAAAGCTGAGGAAGAACTTTCGAACCTATGGACATTATTAATGGACGGATCATCCTACATAGATGGTTCCGGAGCTAGCCTGATACTTATAAACCATGAAGGAACATAATTCACTTACGCTATGATATTTAGATTTGATACAACCAACAACGAAGCCGAGTACTAAGCTTTAATAGCCGGTCTTAGAATCGCAGAGCAAATAGGTATAAAAAACCTTCAAGCAAATGTAGATTCACGACTAGTGGCTAATCATGTCAACGGGTCTTACATAGCAAAAGATTCAGGCATGATGCAATACCTAGAGAAAGTGAAAACACTCACCAGCAATTTTTAAAAGTTCTCAATCAAACAGGTGCCTAGAAGTGAAAACAAAAAGGCTAACGCTCTAAGCAAAATTGCATCCACCAGCTTCGCTCACCTAACTAAGTGGGTCCTAGAGGAAGAGCTCAACGAAAAATCCATAAATGAAGCAGAAGTGTTAGCAGTCGTAGAGGAAGAAGGAGACACATAGATGACTCCAATCTATGAATACCTCACTGAAGAAACATTCCCTACAAAAAAAAGAAAAGGCAAGGGCCGTACGGCGCAAGTCAAGACGATACGCTATAATCAACGGAGTCCTATATAAGAAATCCTATGGGTGCGTTGGGCCACTGCAAGTGAATTATGTTTTGAGGGAAATCCATGAGGGGTCTTGCAGTATGCACGCCGGAACAAGATCTGTGGTAGCAAAAGCCAAACGGACATGATACTACTGGCCAACAATGCATGTGGATGCAAGAAAGATGATTCAGGAATGTCAAGATTGCTAGGTTCATCGCCCCGTACCAAGAAACCCACAACAAAAACTGACTCCCATCTTGTCCCCGTGGCTATTCTACAAATGGGGAATTGACAAAGCCGGACCTTTCCCAGAAGGACCTGGCAAAGTTAAATTCCTAATAGTAGCAATTGATTATTTTACAAAGTGGATTGAAGAAAAGCCTGTCGCAACAATAACGTTTAATCAGATCAAAAAGTTTATATGGGATAACATAGTCTGCAGGTTCGGCCTATCGGGGGAAATAATATCTGATAACAGAAAGCAATTTAGGGATAACCCATTTAAAGATTGGTGTGAAAAGCTATGCATCCGTCGGCGCTTTGCCTCCGTCAAGCATCCACAAGCCAATGGTTTGGTGGAAAGAGCAAACAGAAGCTTAGAAGAAGGAATAAAGGCACTGCTGGATGAAAAAAGCAAGGATTAGATTAAAGAAGTTCCACATGTCTTATGGGCACACTGCACCATGATTAAGTCAAGTAATGGAGATACGTTGTTCTTACTCACATACGTATTGGAAGCAGTAATTCCAGCGGAAATTGGCATGCCTACCTTGAGAACAACAGAAATAAACATGGTGCGGAATGATGAAGCTTTGGAAATCAATCTTGATCTTTTGGAAGAAATAAGGGAGCAAGTAGCAATCCGCGAAGCATGAAGCAAGGCAAAGATGGAAAAAATATTACAACTTCAAAGTCAGCAACATAAGCTTCACACGAGAAGACCTTGTGTACTAGAAAAATGACGCCAGCCATGCAAAAGATAGCGAAAAGCTTAGCCCTAAGTGGGAAGGACCGTACGAAGTAATGGAAGCACTAGGCAAAGGAGCGTACAAGCTTAGGGACCGCAATGGAAATCTCCTTTTGCAAACTTGGAACGTCTGCCACCTTAAAAATGGTACGTGCATGAAATGTGAGCACCCTGCCCACACAAGTTTTGCAGCGGAAGGGGCAGTATTGAATTTCTTTTTTCTTATGTAATGTCTTTTAATTAATTTAATGAATGAAATGTGAAGCATAGCTACCTTCACAAGATTTTTTAAAACTTTATTTTACTTTGTAAAGTTATTTACATATTATATGATTGGTAAGACGCGCACGCAAAGGGGCATGACCCCATGAATACGAGTTATTATTCCGCATAATACAAGGATGAGCAGCCTAACAATTAACTCGTGTACATAAGAGGTTTTCAAGCCCAGTACCAGGAGAATAACCCACAAATATTCAACTAAGACTATCACTACAAACGTATAACCACGATATTAAAAGATAGCAACACAAAAATACTAACAAGACACAAACTGTTAAGTATTATACAACGGTCATAATTAAAATTGTTCAAGTACAAACAACCATAACAAAAGGGCCACATACGGCCGCAGTAGAAACAACAACACAACAAAAAGATATTCCTACAAGTAGGAAGCATCGCTGTAAGTAGCAGGCTCAACTAGGTCGCAAGGTTCTCCAGCGAAGTTTCCAGGGTCTCCTGCTTAAATATGATCTTGGGGGAAGAAGACGCTGCGGCCTAAGCCTCTGTATCTGCCACCTCATAATCAGACACTGGTATGGGCGGAACAGAGCTGGCTTGAACAAAAGTAGTTGACAAGGTAGTAGTAGCGGCAACAGCTGCCGGAACACCTGACATACTGGCCTCACCAACTAAGTTTTCAGCAGATAACGGCTCAATAGGAGGAACCATGGCGTCAAAAATAGAAAAGCGTTGGGACACGTCATCTCCTCGAATCCTTCGAACGCGAGCATGAACTACATCCAAAGAAAAAGACAAGGAAGTCTCTCTAATAACCACCTGGTCCTTTGGCCGGTGGATAGGAAGAATGAGCTGCTCAGGAGAAAGCTGTAATTGGTCAGCCTCTAGGGTCTTGGCCACAGGACCGTCCAGATAAAGGAGACCCATAATGTCAACAATGCTTGTATCTTTTTGGGATGCCAGCTGAGCAAGAAGAGGGAAATCCACGACACGAAAGGCATTCACAGTGGAGACATAATTGGCTTATGTGGAAGGGTCATAAGCATCAACATCAACAAGACCCCTTCTGTCCTTCCCATGATCAATACCGGCCGCCAGTCCATCTTGCATACCCTTGTCAATAGCATGCCCAATGGCTCCTCCTAAGGCAACAAGATACCTTGGAGATTGAAGACACTTCATGACCATAAGTCTAAGGCTGCGGCCAAGTATCCACCTCCGCCCAGCTATGGTAGTAAAAAAACAAGGATAAAATTCCTCGTCTATGTGAAGAGGCATTCCCAAAAGCTTAGCATCCAACCCCACCACCTTATCACTAAGGACTTAGACTTGTTCATCCTGAACAGCCTCAATCTGGTCCTTAAACAATTTATAACCTGACACTTCATCGCGAAGCTCAAAACATGTACCCTTTTGCAAAGACACCTGGCCAACGAGCCTATCCCTTTCAGCTTTAAGAGAAGAAGCCTTAACACTCAACTCATCACAAGATAAACCCAACTCAGACAAATCTTGAGTAAGCTTGGTAGTTTGAGCAGTCAAGGACGTAAGCTCAGTCACTTTAGCAGCATTCACGGATTCAAGTGCCACAACCTTATGTTCAAGAGCATTTTTCTCCTCCTCAAGGGCTGAGTTCCATTCCTTAAAACCATTAAGCTCGTTGACTCGAGTGGCCTCCGCGTCCTTAACAGTAGCAACCTAACTGCGAAGACGAATTGCCTTCGCGGCCTCAGCCTCCTTCAGAGACAACTGAGACATCAAACTCGCAATTTCAGCCCCCTTTTCCTTTAACAGATTAGCATGCCTACTACATCTACCCTCAAGCTTTTTCTACTCCTTAAGGATATGCTTAGTCCGCATCTTAACCTCAGCGCCAAGACATGTCTGGCGTGCAGCCCCAACATTAAACTATGCAAATAATTGGTCATAATTCATACCACAAAGTTAGGAAAAAAGCACAGGGGAGGAGCGAGCTGATCAACCAAACTACAACACACATCAGGATCATTTAGATCAGACTCATTAACCACATTCCACTTAGGAACATATATTTAATGCAACGTTTCAGAGTCCATATCCTGAGATACATAAAAGGTGTCCATAGAAAGCTCTGTACCAGTGATTGTGTCGTTGTGTGGTGTTAATTTTATGATTCAAGTTTTAAATTAATATTTTGCCGACTTAACCAAAAACAACACTTTAACGGGCAGTGTACCCGGTCAGTGGTAGTTTCATGGTAAGTAGGGGAGTTCATCGATCACTAAGAGCTAGAAACACTTTCAATTTATTAATACTTTGGTTTTTCTAATCTAAGTTAGTCTAATCTATGGTAAACCTATGTTAATCCTAAATCTAATGGATAAGGGGGGGGGGGGGTTTCAGCCTGAGAGATTGGCATGGGTTTTGCAGTGACTAAAACCAATTCAAGACACTAAAACACACGCAGGAAAATTAACATAAGATAAAAGAGCAGTTGAGCCAAATATAATAAAACTGTATTAACCATTCTTAATCTAATCAGAATGTTGGTTTGTTTATTTAGTGCAATGATTACTTATCTTGATGTGGCATTTCATTCTTAAGATTAAGGTGGTACTTCTTCCTTAAACCTAGACACGTAGAATTCTATCACAATTAAACGTATCCGCATAAAGCATCCTTGTTTGCTAATTATAATCTATCTTAGTGATTAAGGCAATGGTAATCTTGTTAAACCCTAGCTCATAGAGACTTTACCTACTTACTACTTAATGGCTCTTTATATACTAGTAGTCCACTGTCCGAGTCCTTACCAATGGAATAAGAACGTACTCGTTGATCCTAGGGTCACCTGCTGGTCTAACTAAGCTCACTAAACTAAAGGCAAAGATAGGTCAATATTTTTAATCCTATGATTCTAGTCTAATCCTATGATTCTAGATATATAAATTGCAATATGGAGAGCTATCCCGAACTCTTAGCCTAAGCCCAAACAACACCGAAGTTGCAGCGCATTAAATATGTAGGACTAGACCCAATTGAATGCTAGGTCGCATACTTAAGCACGTAAACAAGTATATTGACAAACATAAACAAGCAATCAATGATAAATTAAGCAATCGAGATAAACAAACCAAACATTTGAATCTTCATAATAATGGCTAATACCCGAAGGTATTAGCCTTTAAACGTCATAATTAGTACAAAAGTAATAATTTAGCCAAGGTAAACTAACCGAGTTAACGAATGATACCAAAAACTGAACGACTACAAGAGTACAAGAAATAACACGTTGTCACCCATGGAATTAATTACGTTGCTCGACCTCTTCTGCTCTTCTTCTCCTTTGAAAATCAACTTTTGTGGTTTAGGTATCGAAAGTATGATTTAGCACACTTAAAACTCATTTTTGAGTTTTCTATTTATAAGGTCTGGAAAAAGATCGATATGGCGTATCGAGAGTCCTCAATACGGCGTCTTGGGGATTTGTTGGAGTAGGGACCATGTTTGATATCTTCTAGAATATTTTATTTCTATATGGCTTAAATACAACGTATTGGTCTTCCTGGATACGACGTATTGGATCTTGTTTCCTTTGTGGTATTTGGTAAAGTGTAGGCACAAATATGCCGTATCTTCCTTGATGGATACAGCGTATTGGTTGTCAGAACAGTAATCTTCAAATATCTTCATTTAAGCTCTAGAATGCGTGCCTTTTAGTTAACTTTTACCAAGTACTCCATAATTACTGCAATTCTTAAATACAAACGATTAAGTAACAATTCTTTGCAATTATTATACAAAATGGGTTATTTACATGGGATAAATGATGCTATAAAAGTGACGTTATTTGATGTCATTAAATATCCCCCACTTGAATCTAACTTGTCCTCAAGTAGACTTTAAAAGTTTATGAAAATGTATCCCTAAGGATTTTTCCAGTTAAGCATTTGATCTATTAAAAGAACACAACCAAACACCTCACGAAAAATAGAAATAGACAACGACACAAATCACTACTCGAGCATAATCCTATGTGTTAACATGTAAATAATTTGCATAATTGCTCGGATCGTTTAACGAGTATTCTATCATAAGGCTGGTAGGATACACACATCTCACTACTAAGCTAAGAAGTAACAAGTTTAATAAAGGTAAAAACTTTCACCAAAAGGAACCACACCAACAAGGAAGCTGAAGCAACACATACATGGCCGGTTCACAACGTAATAGACCATGTGTGTTCGATCGTACATCCTCATTCGAGTTTAACCAAGGTTCATGATAGAAGAATGAATATAGGGTAGAGGATCTTCTAACTATTTCATTCACCAAAGTAATAAACCAACAAGGCAACTGAGACCATGCATCATGGGCCCGTAAAACGATAGAATAGACATGGCATGCTCATAACATCCTCAATTCGCGTACAAACCATGGGGTAATGATTAGGAAAGGAATTAAATTGTAAACAAAAATTACAAACAAAGTAGATTGTTAAACAAAAATTACAAAAAATAGACTAGGTCCAAGATATAAGTTGCTAGACACTTTTTTCCCTACCGTTACCATGATTAAGACACAACTATTTACAAACGTCTTGATCATAGATCAAAAACAACAACATAGGGTTGGCGTTCCCGTAACGGTCAACTTCCCAATCATCTCATAATTTACATACTTTTACAAGTCAAGTGGCGATATCTACCACTTTATACAAAACTTTACATCGTTGACTTATAAGACGTATCAACGAATAATTGATCCTTTATATAATTCATTCGGTCTAAGCTTTTACGAAATGCTTATCTTCAAACTTTCCTCCTCTTTTTTGTTGCGATTTTCTAATTTTTTTGATTTTTTTCTTTTTTTTCACTATACTATACTACGAAACTCGGTGTAATTTCATCATCTTCACGATCATAATAATTCAGATAATTCCTTTGATAATTCTTCATTCTTCGGACGTACCAATAATTGTGTTGGTAGAAAAAATACATGAGTTTTGACTACATTATACATTCCCATTTGCAATGTGCAAATTTCTTCCCAACCGTACCAAAGATAGAAAATTGACACAAGACTCGGAAGATACATACTTTACACTTTAAGCAACTAGCAACTGTAAATAAACTTAATATAACAGGGCAGGCTAAGGTGTAAAGGTGTAACGAAACAAATAGTTGGTGTAATTCCTAAAGGATTGGCTCTATTGGTTTTTCTAGGGGTATCTTACTCTTATGATGAGAGTAAACAAAGGGTTTATACGAGGGTTAACTAACCAGTGTAGTTAGTTAATAAAATAACATATAAAGGCTTTTGGGGTATAATCTTAGAAAATTACCAATTTAAACAAGTTACTCCATCTAAATCCATAGTCATCATTATTGTGGTCTCGAATAGATATACCAAGCCAATTTCTAAAGTCTACAACATCACCGGCACACTCATATTTTGTAGAATTTGGGTAAACATTTGGAAACGGATAAGGTTAAATCCTCACAATATCTAATAAGGGTTAATGTATGCAGGTTATGTATCAAGTAATTTCACAAAAGTATGCTTGAATTTTTTTTAAATTTGAGCATATTTTAAGCATTTTATGTGAAAATAGGACAAGTATACATTCTAATTCCCATCCCCCCACTTGAATTATACAACATCCTTGTTGTATAGATAAAACATTAAAAACAGAAATTAAAAGAATTAGAATGAGAAACTCCCTTGATATTTTGCTCGGTAAATTCTCCAAGTTGAGTTTGTGAGCAAGGATACGTGTTGAACAGCCATCTTGAAGTTTCAAGACTCCAACACTTTTAGATTTCCGGATTGTAGATACTTCACTAACATCATCAATTTCTTTTCAGTGAGGTCATGTACAAAATATAGGAAAAACATGCAAAATCGTATCTCGGGTATCTACGGTTAATTTAAATAAGCTAAATAAACTATACAAGAGACCAATACTCCGTATCCATAAACTGGAATACGCCGCATTGAGAAACCTGTAAAAAAATATCTAAGTACGGGCCAGTCTGTTGAATACGCCGTATCATGTGCATGAATACGCCGTATCATGTGCATGAATACGCCGTATTGACAGAACTGACAATAATGTTTAAAGTGCATAAAAATAAAGGACTGATAACGTCTAGACATTCAATACACCGTATGGTATGGAGCGAATAAGCCGTATTGATGTCTTGGAGGACAAACTCGCTAAAAATAAATAACAATTTGGGTTGTCTCCCTTGTAGCACTTTTATTTATAGTAAAGTCTTTAAGTTAGACTTGTCTACAACTTCCACACACTTGGTTCAGCTCTTTCTTCTCAATTCCGCTTTTAATTTGGATAGGGTGCCTGATTCTGTAATCTATCAACGAGCTATGGTGCTGAACTTACTGCCAGTCTTGCTTCTATCATACACAACAAATCAAAAAATATCATATCATAATCTATGGCCATCAAAGAAATGGGGGTTGTTCCACACTGGTTGTGGGGGGTGTGGGGACTGGTACCCTTTTTCAAAGTTAAATACATCATGATACTAATAATAAATGTACATATAGAAGTAAAAAGATAAGGGATAGAGATCATAGATCTGGCTGCTGCTCGTCTTGTTAGGCTGTGGAGGTGCTGGCACCGTCGGTCCTACATCTGGTACGCCTCTCGAAGACTGCTGGGTAACTCCCTCGAAGGTCCCATCGAATGTTTGTAAGTATTGACCGCTTGCCTCATGAGGCTGCGGTCTTGCAGCTAACCATCCATATGGAGAATCTACCCTGATCGGTCATTGATCTCTCCATAAGTCCTCGCAAACTCCTAACATCCTGACGTAGCCCCTGTATCTCCTCCTCAAGTCTCCCCAATCTCTGGGGAATAGTCCTACCTGCCACTGGTGGTGGTGGCAGGGGTGCATGTATAGGTGCTGGAATAGCCTGAGCACCGTCATCAATATCTGGGGCATCCTCAACGTCACTGGGGCAGCTGGCCGCAGAAAACGCGCATGCTCTTTGTGACCTGAGTACCCAGCTAGTCTTCTATGATCTACTTCAAGTTGTTGAGCTTATCAAGCTCTCCCATGTCTATCAAATGTAACAACGTGTAACAACTATAATCCTTTCAGGCCAATCAATCACTGACCGACCAATGTGAGGAGCAAGACAACCCAATAAAATGCCCTAACAGATTAACATAGGCACCATCTCTTCTTCCACATACTGTTGTACCATGAATAATTACTATGCCTAATATATGTTCGTAGCTGCCCTCGGTACATTGCTATGTAGTAGAAAGGTCCTGTGGCAGTCACCTTTTCAGGTGCATGCCCCTTCCCAAAAATGCTGTATGAGATCAACCTGTGACACATCCTCCGCAGTGGGTCTCTAATGTATGTATAATAGGGAGCACCTCTTAAAAAGTCCCTGCCAGAAGAAATACCAACCCAGTAATCACTAAGATCCCCCTTATCAGGGATCACTCTCTCACTCCCTAACCAGTATGCCTCAAATCCGTCCTCTGCCATCTCCTCGGCAGTATGCAAACCTAGAGCTTGAATAAACTGTCTCCAAGTCATACTACGTCTATCTCCTCCCAACTAAAAACACAAAGTGTCAGCAACATCAATCCCCATCATACCGATCCTTTTTTTTTAATTTTCCACCCCCTTCTTTTTTTTTCTACCCCCCCCATTTTTTTTTTATTTTCCTTTTTCTTCTCTTTTTCTTTTACTTTTTTCACCTTCACTTGTATTTTTAACCCTGCAAGTGCTAAAGAACTGAGTATAAAACTCTAAAACTAAGGTGTCAGATCTTAACAACTTCTCAAGTGTTGACTCACAATTACCTCCTGACCATCGTCCCTAGTATATACCACCCTTAGTCTCTTGGCTAAATCCTGCCTCATATCCAGAGTCAATCCCTAAAAATCTAATGTATGCACTCGGTTAACTTGCCTCTTGAATAATGTCTCAAGCCTCTGCTCAAAATGGTGCACTATCTCATCGGTGTATCCCTCCACCTGATAATGAAGCCATAAGTGTCTCTGATCATGAGGTGGTAGATGTGCCATATCTGTAAAATCAACGAAATTAGTACATGAATTTAAACATTTTTTTCTGAGGATGAATACAGCATATTCAGAAATGGATACACCGTATGAAGATCTGTAGTCAATACGTCGTATGGGTGTTGGTCAATACGGTGTATGACATTTAAACGCATGATCTTTATTAGATCAATATGCTATATTCATTTGTTGAATACACCGTATTGATGTTTTAAAGTTTGGGTAAAATTGAGTCAATACGCCGTATCCATGTTTAGTGGATAAGCCGTATTGTTCTGCAGTTAAAAACAAAAGGGAGTTTACCCAATTCTACCCATTTGACCCAATTCCTAATTCTTAAAAATCTTATCACTGATTGCAGGAGAAAAGGGGATCAAAATAAGTCATCCTAACAAAACTTTCTAATCACAAATCAAATCTCTTAACCACTAATTGGGAATTTTTATATAAAAAAAGTCAAATGGTATGGGCAAGAATTACATTACAGTCCGATTGAATTAGAGATGAGAGTGATTATGTTTTATCATAACAATAGATCTCCAAGGAATTTCTTTTCATGGTAAAAATGTGTGTGAGTGAAAAGTGTGAAAACTCAATCTGGCATATCACTTGGGTTTTTATACCCAGACTCGATACGCCGTATTGGTATTTGAGAGATACGCGTATTGGGCGAATTTTGTTGACTTGGTCAACTTAAGTTAAAATAGTGGATACGCCGTATAGGTGTTTACCTAATACGCCGTATCCATTCTTGGAGACCAATTTTCCTAAATTTAACAGAGTAAAGAAACGATACCTTGCCTTGCAACATTCTTGTGTAAACACCATCCTTATAATACCGTTTAGGGTCGAATGAAATGCCAAATGGCACATACAAATTCTTAATAAGATTGAATAGCATTATGTTGACAAGATAATTCCAAGCCACGATATTTACATTTAATTCTATGACAAAAAAAATTCATATTGAAAATTTTATTGATTTTATCGTGACTTGCTTCTAGAAGCTTATTTTACCCTTGTGTATTTTCATTACCCCCCTGAAGTTTGTATCATATCGATTTCATTATCATCATTGTCTGTATCCAATTTTAAATCATCGGGATAAATTACGTTGAAAGGAAATAGTTCAGTAAGTTCAAATGTTTTGTTTCTCTTCATAATATTAGGACATTGATGTTTCATCTTTCTAAATCAAAATCATCGATATGTTGAGGGCATAATTGGGTTCTGTTGGAGAAATCTGATTTAGACGTTAGAGTCATCATTGTAAACAATGGCTGGAAATTCATTCTCAAAATCTTTAAAGGAATATAAGTAATTTACAACACTTTCGGTAGCTCGGGTGATGGAAACAAATGCATATTGACTTTTTCATTATATTCTGAATTCGTTTTCAAATCATTGGCATAAGTTATTTTATAAGAAAACGAGTTTCTGTCAAAAATCACCATGTAATCTTCATCGTCGGATTCGTCAAACGATATTCTAAAGTCAATTTCATTATTGTTAAGAGAACTTACCGTGGGTTCATAAGAAAGTGTTTCATTTGATGTTAAATTATCATTGAAAGGACTATAGATAGGAATACGGTTTACAAACGGTTCTGAGGTCGTTTAACGTTTATTCATTACCTGATATTACCATACTTAGCACTTTCCCGGTTAAACACTTTTTCATGTTTCGAGCTTTTTCATTCCTCGAGACTGATGTATTCTTCTCAGTAAGTTCGGGTTGTCAGTCCTATATTATACTTACTAGGAAAGAATAATCGTCAATTAACTTAACGGTCGATCAGTAAACTGAATCAACGCGTGCATTTCACATTAACTCAACTTGACAATCAGACATCATATAAATTTTTATAAACTACACTAATCCTAGGGTTAGATTTATCTTAATGTTAAAAACTAAAATATCAAATAAAAATCAAGATTAAATTTTCACTCCTCGGCAATGGCACCAAAAACTTGATGTGTAGTTGTGTGGTGTTAATTTTATGATTTCTAGTTTTAAATTTATATTTTGCCGAATTACCAATAAACTACACTTAAAAGGGCAGTGTACCCGATCAGTGGTTAGTTTCGTGGTATGTAGGGGGTCTGATCACATAAGAGCTGAGAAACATCTTTCAATTTTTTAATATTTTGTATCTAAACTAAGTTTAATTCTATTTATGTTAATCCTATGTGAAAACCTATGTTATTCCTAAATCTAACAGATAGGTGGTTTTAAGCCTAAGGTCTGGCACGGGTTTTGTTGGTGACTAATATAACTTCAGACACTAAAAACACAAAAGGCAAAGATAGGTCAATATTTGTGATCCTATGATTCTAGATATATAAATTGCAATATGGAGAGCTACCCCGGACTCTTAGCCTACGCCCAAACAACACCGAAGTTACAACGCATTAAATATATAAGACTAGACCCAGTTGAACGATAGGTCGCATACTTAAGCACGTAAACAAGTATATTGATAAATATAAACAAGCAATCAACGATAAATTAAGCAATCAAGATAAACAAACCAAATATTTAGATCTTTATAATAATGGCTACTACCCGAAGGTATTAGCCTTTAAACGTCATAATTAGTACAAAAGTAATAATTTAGCCAAGGTAAACTAACCGAGTTAACGAATGATACCAAAAACTAAACGACTACAACAGTACAAGAAATTACACGTTGTGTTCTATGGAATTAATTGCCTTGCTCGACCTCTTCTGCTCTTTTTCTCCTTTGAAAATCGACTTTTGTGGTTTAAGTATCGAAAATATGATTTAGCACACTTAAAACTCGTTTTTGAGTTTTCTATTTATAAGGTCTGGAAAAAGGTCGATACGGCGTATTGAGAGTCCTTGATACGATGTATTGGGGATTTCTTGTAGTAGGGACCAAGGTTTTAAATAGCGCGCTATAGCGTCACCATAGCGCGAAGAGTGGCCTCCACGTTACGAAACAGGCCAAGGCGTCGTCTCTAGGCGTAGCGTGCAATATAGCGTCATATAGCGTGATAAAGCGTGCTATAGCGCCTAACGTGGCGAGTTTTTTTGAAGTATTTAAGGGATTTTCTAAAATTTGAGATTTATGCTTGGATTTACTAATATTTTGGATTGATGCTTGAATTTAATAATATTTACTACTCATGTTATTCTAAACTATGATATAATCTATAAATATTTTTTGTCGCCTTAAAAACGCCATGTCGCTACGCCTCACACTAAAGCTTGAGGCTTGGCTATGCCGCTACGCCACGCTATACGCTATTTATAACCTTGGTAGGGACCTCGTTTGATATCTTCCAGAATATTTTATTTCCATATGGCTTGAATACGGCGTATTGGTCTTCCTGGATACGGCGTATTGGATCTTGTTTACTTCGTGATCTTTGGTGAAGCGTATGCACAGATACGCCGTATCTTCCTTGATGGATACGGCATATTGGTTATCAGAACAGTAATCTTCAAATATCTTCGTTTAAGCTCCAGAATGCGTGCCTTTTAGTTAAATTTCACCAAGTATTCTATAATTACTGCAATTCTCAAATACAAACGATTAAGTAACAATTCTTTGCAATAATTATACTAAATGAGTTATTTACATAGGATAAATGATGCTATAAAAGTGACATTATTTGATGTCATCAACCAATTAGTTGAGAAGGATCTGCAATATCCGGTCCTACCGTACCAGCGGAGGTGGAATCTACAAAAATACTTGCATGAGCTGGCTCATCGCCCGCCCTAGGCACCGGAATAGACGAAGCGACAACAACGACCGTAGTAGCAATGGCAGTGGTCATTATAGGAGGATCCGAAATAAGAGACCTAATAACGAAAGAAACTTCAGCATCTGCAACATTTGAACTAGAATGACAAGGATAATCTGAAAGAACTACAAACCTCTCCGTCGGGTGCTGAGTATGCAGATTGGGCCCAGTAACAGAATCTGTGCGGCCACCCCCCTCACGCTCCAGCGTAAGGGATACATAAGAAGTAATAAATGGCAATGTAGCCACCGCCGTAACACCAACTTCGACAAGCAAAGTACTGCATTCCAATAAGCTCTGAAGTGCAACAACATATTTTCCACCAGTACTAGCACTAACACCGAAGGTACCATGGTCTGCCCTTAATTTTTTGGGAGGTAGGTTGGAATCATTAGCCCCTCCAACATCTTTCCTCTTCTTCCTGGACCCCTTAGCTTTCTCAGGAATAGTTGTCGGAACCTCTTCCTCTATACGAACAATACCAGCATCAACAGGAATTTCCTGACCATCAGCAGCACCCTCCTCAGTCACATTGTTTCCAGCATCCTGAATGATGTGTCATTGTGTGGTGTATATTTTATTAATTCAAGTTTTAAAAAAACAACACTTTAACGGGTAGTGTACCCGATCGGTAGTAGTTTCATGGTAAGTAGGGTGTCAAACACTTGAAGCGAGGTTAA
>BQNB010098730.1:0-20000 GCA_026074375.1 Tanacetum coccineum
AAGTGAAAAGTCGGGGACGATGAATTTATCCTTTTTGGGGCATTCTCGGATCGAAATGCATCTTGTTCTGTGATCCCTAACAGTTATGGAAATAACGAAAGTCAAAATATTCCAAGTTTACTTTAAAAAATAATAATAATAATAATAATAATAATTTGAAAAAGTTTTAAAAATGGGAAAATGGGGTGTTTTATAACTTGTGATTTCTTGACTTTCTCCACGAAAGTCTTTGCTACTTTTCAAAGATTTAGTTTGGGGAGGTTTCGAGGTATTTGGTTTTAAAGCATATAATATTGCGTGAGGACACACATTCGCTTAGTTTGGGGAATTTTGATATGTGTGAAAACACATATATGCTTTATATCAAAAATGGCCCTAAAAAGATAAAATTATGCTTAAAATGCTTGTATATTGCTTGTTTTGTCTTTGTGATTATGTAGGTACAGATAATGCAAATATCGCAAGAAAACGGTCAAAGCCGGACAAACACGAACACGGGAACGGATAAAGTGTACAAGAGCCGGGAGAATGCTTTCAAGGTCAACCAAAGTCAACCATTGGTCAACATTGGTCATCTACAAGAAAACAAAAACCCTCAAATTACCCAAAACAGCCCCTAGAGTTAAACTAAATTGCAAAAATAACCCTAAGCCCTAACGGTGTTAACTCTTTAATATATAAAGAGTTAACACTCGTTATCTCCTTATAATAACCCAAAAACAAACCAAAGCCCAAATCCAATATCCCGAGCCCAAAGTCAATAAGTATAAGCCCCGGGTAAAAAGAAATCAAACACACCCTTATAAGTAAAAAAGGGCGCGAAATGTTGTTGTTACTGTTTATCTTCTTCTTCATTTTACCTTGCGTCAAAAACAAAGGGCAAATGGAAATTGATGATGTGGCTTAGTAATTCAAGTGCCAAGGAATGATGTGGCAGAGCTATACGTCACAAGAGCTTTTGATTGGTTGAATCCCACAAGAAAGGACACGCGGGTCTGACAAGAAACACACCAAGGACTATTATTTTGCACTAAAGAAAGTGTAAAAGAAGCACAAATAGACTGACACACGGAATGCCATGTTGGCAATCCGTGTGATCAAATCTAATCCAACGGACAAGAGTTGAAATCCAATGATTAGAGATGAAGGAAGGGCCAGGATTAAGGGGAGCGTTTAACAGAATTTGGGACCTAGAAGCTTCATTGTGTAGCTATAAATACAAGCCTACTCTTCACACACATCATCTCCCTTTTCCTGTATTTTTTTTAGTTAAGTAGCTTATGTAATTTTCCGTTTAAAATGTAATTTCCTTTTTAAGCTCTTGTAATTTTAATTTTCAAGTCTTGTAATCTGTTTTGAGTATTAATAAAATTAAAATCTTAGTTTTCACAATCTGTTTTTACTTTAAAGCTTTTATATAATTCAAATGTTTTTAATTACTGTTACATAAGCTCTAATAAGCTCATCATAAGCTATCTGAGTCTATAAGCTCAGATTGAGCTCAAAGTAGTCATTTAATAAACTAAAACTTTTAAAATCAGAGTAATACCTTTGCTAAATGGGATTAAGCTTTTTGGATGATGAACTAGCAATGGAAGAGTTCATAGGACTTAACTAGCTTATCCTTGTGATAAGCTAGAGCTTGTTGATAGCTCACTTGAGCATATTAAGCCTTTGTTGTGCTAAGGCAATTGTAAGTTTCTCTTTCATTCAATTTTTAGCTTATTTTCATTCAGCTTATTCTAGTGCTTATTTTTAGCTTAATTATAGCTTAATTGTTCTAATATAGCTTATCAGTTAATCATGTTCATCTGTTTTTAGTTTATATCACTTAAATCTTAGATTTTATTAATTTGTCTTAAAAAATCTATAAAAATCTAAAAATAAGTAGCATAGATTGTAGCTTATAGATTCTGGCTTAATTGCTTATTGTTATAAGTTCAATATAGTTGTTTAAAGCTGTTTAATATCTGGTATTTAAAATTAATCCAATAATTCTCTCTTTTAAAAGCTTAAATGGATTTTAGAAAAATTAAGGGAGTGTTTGGATCAACAGTTCTAACCTCAAGTTAAGAACTGTTTGTGGCTTTTGGTTTGTTGATTTTGATTTTAATATCTCATATAAGTTTGATAGAGTAGGTCTAATAAGCTAGATTAGTGTTAATTAGTTTTTGATAGGTTAGGTGTTCACTAGTTCATAATCTGTTAAGTATTAATTAGCATAATCAGCTTAATTCAGTTCTAGGATTAGAATTTGCTTTAATTGCCTTTAGTTTCATGTCTTAAGAGAGTTAGGATTATTTACTTTGGTCTGCAGTTATAGGTTTTATCTTTTGGTCACACTTTGTGTCAGCTGCATCAGTAAGAAAAACAGCAAAAGGCCTTTTTCATCATAAATTTCCAGGAGGTAAAAGTTGCTCTTAAATTTTGATTTTCAGCATTCAAGTAGATTAGGGTTCATAGTTAATCTGTTTCAATTTGCTTTTTGAAGTTAAGTTCATTTGATTATCTGTTTTTAGCTTTTAAAATAGCTTCTTGTCTTTTCAATTTCAAAAACCAAAAGTACTAAGTGTTCTTAGTATAAGCTGTTTCAACAAGCTTTTTCAATAAGCAATTGAATTTCAAAATAGTTTCTGAAAGATGTTTTAGAGAGCTTTTTAGTTGTAGTTTAATCTAGTGTAGCTTAATAGTGCATAAGGATCCAAGAGCTTATTGAAAATTAAGCTCAAAGGTCCCTGCAGGGCTGTTTGGGTCTAAGTCTTGTTAAGTGCTTAATTTAGTTTTATAGCTTATTTCTTATCACTTTTGCTTAATTTTTATCTTAATTAGCTTATTATGTTAGTTTAATTTAGAATTGAGCTTATTAAGTCAGTAGGGTTAGCTTATTAGCTTTTTCATTAAAAATCCAAAAATATCAAAAGTAGCCTGTAGCTTTTTCTTATTGCTTTTTCAGTACTCATTTAGATTTCAAAATGTTTTTTGATTATTGTTTTAAGAAGCTTATTAGCTGAGCTTTAAGTAGGTGATAAGCTTTTTGCCCTAAGGATCCATTTGTGAGCTTAATTTTAAGCTTGAAACTGCCCTTGCAGGCTGTTTGATTTTCAGTTAGTGTTTAAGAGCTTATTAGGATAATTCAGCTTATGGCTTATTTCTTTTACTTGTTTCTAGCTTAGACCTACTTATTAGATTAGTTATAGATAGCCTTAGCTTATTTTGTTCTTAGTTTAGCCTATTCTAGCTTATTGTTTGTTAAAGTTTTAAGCAAAAAGCCAAAAACACTCTAAGTGTGTTCTGTCAAGTTAATAAGCTGTTTTCTAGCTTATTTTAGATTTTCAAAAAGATTTCTTTTACAAAAGTTTTTAGTTTTCATCTGTTTTACAACTTTGTTTTTATAAGTTTTCAAAAAAAAGGGAAGATGGAAATCGGGGGTGAGCAAGGCTCGAACCCCCGACCTCAACATCCTCAACCTTTATAGCAACACCACACCACACACTCACTACCAACGTGCCCTGGGGTCTTTTTCGTTATAGCTTCACAACATTTATTATTTGTATACGTTTTACCCTATTAGGTTAATAAGCTGTTTAAGCTTATTTCGTAGCTTATTTGATAAGCTGTGTAACAAAGCTTATTTTTCCTAGGTTCTTATTAGTTCAAGCTATTTTCTATAATTTTTTCAGAATTTTTACATTTAGTTTGGTATTTTTAAACATTTATTTTTATTAAAAACTTTAAAAAATCATAAAAAAATAGAAAAGTAATCAAAAAAATATAATTCTTTTTTAGAAAATTTTCTTTTATCATATAGTTTTTAGGAAAAATAGTTTTGTTTCCATAGGATTAAAATTGCACAATTTTAATTTTTAAAGAACGGGATTCGTTTCCGTTCTCGTTTTTCGTGTTTTTAAGCTCATTTCAAATCCGTTTTTGTTCTAGTTTTCTTTAAATTTACTTTTTAGTCAATTAGAGTCTATTAAAAGAGAAAAATTCATTTTAGGTTTAATTTTAGAAATTTAGGTTTTTTTTTAATTACCATTTAGGGTTCTCGTTTTGCGTTTTTAGTTAAAGTTTAATTTCCCGTTATTTGTTTCGTGCTTAATTGTTATCATTTGCTTATTTTAATTTTTTTTATTCATAGAAATAGATAATCAAATCAATCTTTGTTACCAATTCAAATCATTGTCCGAACAACAAACATGGTCTCAATTTTATAAATCGTTGGGGAATAACGACCCGGGAATCATACTTCCCGGTTAATATACGTATAATATATATATTTGTGAGAATTTTCCTTTCTTCCTTTGTTCTTAAGGGTAGTTTGGTAATTTTCTATACTTATATCATTTTACGTGTATAGAATTGCTACAATTAACCTTGTAGAAGCTCTTAATTCCCAACAAAACTTATGCCCCGGTTGCTAGACTTAAGTCCATTAGAATATTATTAGCTTATGCTTGCGCCTTAGACTTTAAACTGTTCCAAATGGATGTAAAAAGTGCATTCCTGAACGGTTTTATCAATGAGGAGGTATACGTGGCACAACCTCCAGGATTCATTGATTTCAAAAAACCGGATCATGTTTATAAATTAAAGAAAGCTTTATATGGTCTTAAACAAGCACCCAAAGCTTGGTATGATAGATTAAAAGCTTTCCTTATTAAACATGAATATAAAATAGGAATGGTAGATAACACTCTTTTTACTAAGAAGAAAAGTTCAAATCTCATCATTGTTCAAATATATGTCGATGACATTATATTCGGTTCGACTTGTCAAGACATGTGTGATGAATTTTCCAAAATCATGCATGACGAGTTCGAGATGAGCATGATGGGTGAACTTAACTTCTTCCTTGGATTACAAATAAAACAAATGGAAGATGGTATTTTCTTTAATCAATCTAAGTATATTAAAGAAATGCTTAAGAAATTTGGTCTAGAAGAGTCTAAACCAATGAAAACCCCCATGTCCTCCGATACTAAACTCATGAAAGATGAAGAGTGTGAGTCGGTAGATAGTACCAAGTATCGAGGCATGATAGGTAGTTTATTATACCTAATGGCAAGTAGGCCCAATATCATGTTTAGTGTCTGTC
Organism: Tanacetum coccineum; assembly: GCA_026074375.1. Taxonomy (NCBI): domain Eukaryota; kingdom Viridiplantae; phylum Streptophyta; class Magnoliopsida; order Asterales; family Asteraceae; genus Tanacetum; species Tanacetum coccineum. The sequence goes on from BQNB010098730.1 coordinate 5,096, forward strand.
TCTGTGCCCGCTTCTAAGAGGCTCCCAAAACCTCTCATCTTAAAGCGGTTAAGCGTATCTTCCGATACATTAAAGGTACTACACACTTAAGATTATGGTATCCTAAGGGGACCAGCATAGAAACCGTAGTATATGCCAACTCTGATCATGCGAGAGATTATGTGGACCGAAAGAGCACTAGCGGTATTTGTACGTTCGTGGGATGTTGTTTGACATCTTGGTTCTCGAAGAAACAAACCGCTCTTGCTATATCCACTACCGAAGCCGAATACGTAAGCGCCGGAAAGGCATGTCAACAAGCACTATGGATGAAACAAGCTCTCATCGACTACGACGTACAACTCGACGACGTTCCCATCATGTGCGACAATAAAGGAGCGATTGACCCTAGCAAAAACCTGGTGCAACATTCTCGTACCAAACACATCGAGATATGCCACCACTTTCTTCGTGATAATGTCCAGAAAGGACATATCTCAATCGAAAAAGTGCCGTCCGTCGACAACATCGTCGACATTCTTACAAAACCCCTTAAACGTGAATCGTTTAACTATCTACGTCTTGGTTTAGGAATGATGGAACACATTTCATAAACCATCTTAGTCCGCTTCTCTTTCTTCTGTCTGAATTCTAGTTCGTGTTCCATTTCGTGTCGTGACAACTTAAATACTTCATCTGAAGTACTTTAAGCATATTTAATTCGTGAAATGCAAATTAAAATGTCACTCCTCTTCGTAAATTTTTTTGTCAAAAACCAAGTTCAAAAACCCTTGACTGAGGGCGGCCCCCATATAGGCGGCCCCCCAATATATTTGGGACCGCCAGGAGATATGGGACCGCCATCAGCAGATCATAAATTGGAACACTTAAACAAAAAAAATTCAAAACAGAAAAACAAACACCCCCTTATCTGCTGCACTCGACGAACACGACACAAAACCCACCAAAACTCAAATTCAACCGATAAAACATCAATTTAAGATCAAATCAACACTAATAATCAATCCTAATATCACAAAGATCATCAATTGTAAGTCATTTCATCTATTTTCTTTCAATTTGAGTCTAGGGTTCATCATGAACACCAAAAATCAAAATTGGGGATTTTCCATTTTTCTTCCAATTTTGTTCAATTAGAACTACTAGGATACAATGTACAACTAATATGCTTCCCGTAGACATAGGATTTGTACATATTAGTGAGTTTGTAGAAAAATTGATTTTGAACTAAAACCCTAATTTTATTTTTCAAATCACTCACGTTAGGAACAAGATAAAATTGTTGTTATGCATTGTCAATACAACCTAAAAACGTTTTCAAACACATGCATAATGATCTCATGAACAAATTTCGAGATACATAATTCATATGTATTTTTCGACTTGTTTGGATGAGCAAAATCAAATTAAGGAGCGTTTGGGTTAACTCTTAGGATTTTATTTCTAGGTCGAGTTAATCGTTACTCCACATTTGTTGCATATAGGCACACACTAGGCACTAACTCAAAACATCAATACATGTATAAGAAATTAAAATGTGATCTTGTTTAATTTACCTTAGGTGACAATGCCTCGAAAATCATCTGAAGACTACAAAAATACAAGACACTATATCCCTAAAATCTCACATGAATTCCGTACTCCAATAAGAGAAAAACTAATGAACCTTGAAGAACGCTATATCCATGAGGGTCGGGTGGTTTTTGACAACTTTGCGGATCTAAATTATGTTCGGTCTTTATTCCACTTTGTCGAGTTCAACTGTCTTCTTGAAATAAATGAACAAATCTGTCCTCGTTTCATTCTTGAGTTTTATAGTCAATTTCAACTCAATTATTCCGACGAAGGTCAAATGTTTGTCGAGTTTGTGATTCAAAATCAACTCTTCTCCTACTCTCTTGAAACTTTTGCTCAAATTCTTGACGTTCCTTGTCAAGGCGCGTGTGTCTTCACCGATAGATGGAGACTTGATGAGTTGGCATATGGTATCCCTTCGGATGGTCCATATCAAACCAACCTTCCTCCTATTGAGGACATCATCTCGTCTATTCGAATTGATCGAGAAGGTCAAGTCCGTCGCATCCGTCATGAGGAAGAGATTGATGTTCTCGAATATCAAATCCTCACTCGTGAAATCGTCCAAACTTTGAAACCTTTAGAGGAAATCATTCGGGAAAACGTCTTCTGTCTGGGGGTAATCGGGATCATGTTCCCGCATGTCTTTGTTTTATGCTTTATTGTGCCGTACACTCCGAAAGATTCAATCTTGCCTTTTACATGGCAAAACGAATGGAGTGGGTCACTAAGAAAGCTAGGTTAATTCTAACCTATGGTATGCTATTAACCCGTTTGTTTACATTCATAACCATTCTCGTAGGTGAAAACAAAATTTTAACCCGAGAAATTCAAACTCATATGAAACCTTGGGTTGATATTATTCATGAAAATGCCATTTTGTCTAGGTAGACATAAGGATCATGTCTCTTCTTGTCTTTGTCACTTGCTTTATTGCATTGAGACATCCACTCCTTATAACCTAGCATTTTTCATTCTTAAAAGAATGGAAAAGACTCGAAACAAACCAAAGGAACTCTTACCTTATGGAATGCTTTTGGCTAGGTTATTCAAACATGTCGTGTCTGTCTCCCTTGAGCTAGCTTTTGATCGATATCTCTCACATGATCAAGCCATGCATCCGCTCGCTCCTCATTATAAGCGAAAGACGCGAGCGGATCGAGGCAAGAAAAGACCTCGTGAGACAAATGCTAGCTCCTCTTCCACACTCAAAATCCACCTTCCTCATCTCTCCTAATTGATGCCATGGTTGATGAAAATGATGATGAATCTTTTCATTCCAATTCTTTGTCTCCTTCTCAACATGTCTCTTCTTCATCAAATGTTGGGTCTAGAGTCCGTCAAAACTCCTCTCATGAAAGTCATGACTTGAACACCTTTCTATCCGAAACTATAACTCTTCAAACCCAACAACGAGATGCTTACCGAGATGGGTTAAGGTCAATTAGAAAAACTCTCAAGAATATGATGGGAGGAAAATGAAAATAAACATGTCGGCATAACCACTATCAAACTATTACTATTATTATCTTTCTTATCTAATACATTATGTCTTTTAATATATTAGGACTAGAATGATGAATGATGATTTCCGATTATTAGGATGATCTTCTAAATTTTTATCATCCTATTAATGCTTTACTTGCTAACAATTTGCGTTAATATTGCATGCTTATTTGCTAAATGAATTATGTGTTAGTTTAGAAACATATATTCTTGATAAAATTACTGCATCCTTGAATTGGGTAGATGCCAAAATCATTGAATTTATGAAAAGGAAAAATTGGAAAATTTTTATCCTTCCAGAAAATGGACCCCGTAAATATGTGGCGACCCCCCTATATATTAGGGACCGCCTGGTTAATACGGGACCGCCATCAGGAGGGGAACGAAATTTTTCAAAATTGCATAATTTTCTACACCTTTGACCCTCCTACCTATAGTCTTAAGCTGCCACTTCCTTTTCCAGCCAAACCATCTTTTGCATCTTCTTCTATCCAAACCATGCTTTGCCATCTTTACCATTATTTAATCACCCAATTCTCACTATCATCTTCATCCTCTTCATTCATCCTCCTTCATCACCAATGTCTTGCTCAAACTACCATCCCAACTTCTCTAGAAAACCAAGAATGTCGGTTAGACAAGTATGGAAACACATAACATCCACTCCAAAATCATCACCTCCTTCTCAAAATGACCCACCTCCTCTTCATCTAAGAGTCTACTTACAATCTCTCTCACCACCTTCCTACAACCCTCCAAGAGATGAGATGATCAACTCACTTCACAACATCTCAACCATTCTTGATACACACAATAACCCTTCCAATGCCTACACTCAAGCACCACCTTCACCACCACCACAAAAAATCTATCCACCATCTCATGGTCAAGTTGACTTTCACTCTAGCTTTTGGCATTCTTGCCGATACTCTAGAAACCAATTCCACTCTTTGAGAAATGAAATCAACTTCATCCACTTTCTTCTCACTCGTCTCATACCTTAAACCCGAACTCCTCCAAACCGTGCTTCACCAACCTCATCATTCTCTCTCTTTAGCTAATTATTCTCACATGGTTAACCTACCTTAATAACCGAACGACCAACTTTTGATTATGGCATCTACTATAATTCAAGATTTAACTAGTTCATGCTTTATGTCTTAATTCATGTTTACCTTGTCTTGTATTGATCATACCTTTATGATTTTGATCTATTATGTGATGAATGAAATTATCTTGCATAAATTGCTATGACATTATGCTTTTGAGATATTTGTCTTGCACTTGTACTTCTAACTTTGTTTTGTAGCAAACAATTATCGTAAGATCGATCCCTTGGTGCCCCAAACAAGGGGGAGTACACATCAAGGGAGAGTCTTGATATCGTTGATTTCTTTCTTCCTTTAACAACTCGACGATCATTCTTTTTGAATTTGACAAAAAGGGGGAGAAATGGAACATAACTCATTTAATAATTTGACATCTTTAATTTTATTTAAAATGAGTTTATATTTTGTCATCATCAAAAAGGGGGATATTGTTAATACAAATAATTCCTAAAAACGTTATTTATATTTTTTGACCTCCCAACGTTTTGATAATAACAAAATGTAAAAACGTTTACAATAAGAATAAACGTTTACAATAAAAATAAACGTTTACAAATTATCAAATGTAAAATTTCATTTCTAATATTAGTGATCACTTAAGGTATGGACAAACAAAATAATTAAGCATGATTAGTGATCAAGAAAATATTTTTTCTCTTAATCCTCACTTTTAATTCTACAAAAGTATTTTCTCAAAAATACATTTACAAAATATTCTCTAATTAAAATAAATTTTTTTATTAAAAACTTAAATTTTGAAATTCAAATTCTCCCCTCAAAACGGAAGCTTCTACACCAGATACAACCTTCCCCACAAAAAGACAAAAAAGGGAGCGAAGTCTAGATGGCGGCCCCTTTATAGGCCTGGCGGCCCCCTTATATATAAGGGACCACCGAGACCGCCCCCATAGAGCCGTTGGGATTCCCTGCCTATAAATACTGCTCTATTCCCAGCAAAAAATCATTCCTCTTTGCACAAAATTTTTCATTCTTTTCTTTCTCTCTCTAAACCTTTTTTCTCTCACTAAAACTCTTGATCACTAACATACAAGTGATCTAATATCATCTTCTCATCTCTTCCCTCTCATTCAAGTGCAAGAGAAGAACACTCGTATTCGTCAAGAAACGAAGTGTTAATTAGTGATCTATCCTCCTTTCTTCTAAGTACCAAAACTCTATTGTATTTATCTTGTGTATTTGTGTGATTCGGATATTGTGTAGATCTGATAGTGTAGATCTTGTGAGTGTGTATATCTTGTGAAGTGGTAGATTGGTTCTAGCTAAGATTAGGACTCGACATTTAGCTTAGTGTCACAAGTGAGCTAGATATCTAATCTATCTCATCTCATCATCCTCCCATCTCAATCAAAGTGGAGAAACGAAAAGAACACTTGTAATCACCAAGAACAAAGTGTTTGATTAGTGATCTCTCCTCTTTTCTCTAAGTCCCTAAACCTCCATTGTATTATCTTGTATTTTTTGTGATTTGGATATTGTGTTGATCCATTGTGGTAGAATCTGTGTGAGTGTGTAAATCTGTGAAGGGTAGATTGGTTTCTAGCTTAAGATTAAGACTCGACATCAAGCCTAGTGTCAAAAATAACGAAAGCGCGTGTAAAAGGTTTTCTCCGCCTAAAGGGAGCTTGTTGACAAAGTGATCTCACGATTCGGATACTCGGATGTGTAGGGCGAAGAGGTGCTTATATGCGAACCACTATAAAATTCTTGGTGTCTTGGTTTTGGTTGTTTCTTTCCTTATCTCTTTACATTAATATTGTAGTTTAGGATATTATTGCTTGTTCATATTTGAATGGTTAAACACAAAACACAGATCTAAACATTTTTGAAAGCAAACTTTTAAAAATGAAAACAAACTCGTAAACTATTCAACCCCCCCCTTTAGTTTCCACAACTTTGATTTAGAAAAGACCAATTTGGCAAAAATTAAATTTGTGACAACCATTGATTTTTAAGAAATCCAAGAGTATAACTCAATTCCAAAAACTTATTTTAAAAGAGTACATGTTACTGTGACACAAAAATACAGTCTTTGTTTTTGAAATCAAGATAACTTTTCAAATGCCATTTATTCAAAGATGTCTTTAAAATAATGACGTTAGTCCAACAATCCTAATGAAAACAATAATTGATGGTTCACTAACCACTCCACATCCTCATTCTGTTTCAATGCCAAAAATCGGACACGACTTAGACCATTTACCCAATTATGTTCAATAGATAGTCACAAATCACTTTTTGAGAAGGAGACTTTTTTTAAAACAAGTATTTTCAAACTTTCAAACATAACCATTTCGAATTATGAGAAACTTTATGAGCACAGACAGTTAGTAGATCTCACTTCAAGATGCTTTTCCACTTTACGTTTTAGGAGTACATAGATCTGTCCCTTCCCTTATTTTGAAATCATTGATCACTTGACTGAAAAATTTTTGTTAAACAAAACATAATCCTTATATAGATATTGGATGTCAGTAGATTCTCAATCTTCTTCCTATAAAATCAGAAATAGTCGTAACCGGACATAATCTTCACCATTTAATCTATTTATCAATATAAAATATGATTTGGAAACAAAATTTATCATTTGTTTTCGTAAAATGCCTTTTTTTAACAATAAAGCCCTTTTGAGTTTTTGAAAAGATTTATGCAATTAAAATTCCTTGTATAAACCTAAAATTTCAGCCCATTAAGCCTTACGAAACACATTTTAGGCCCAAAATATCACTTTACGAAACCTATTGGCCCATTACTGTTTACGAAACCGAAACTAGAAAAAAATGACTTTTCGAAAACAGATAATCCATAAAAAATGCGACAAACTAAAATAATCAATATTTGAACCTCTTATTTAGCATTTTTCTAAGCGTTAAAAACTTATTTAAAATCCTAAAATCATTTTCTCATCATTACAAAACCTATCTTAGTTACGAAACCAATGATTTCAGTCCATAAAGTTATATTTCAAATGATCAATCAATTCCAATCAATTTACTAAATACATACAATCATTTTGCCTTAATCAATTTCACTTTTTACACATTTTTCAAATTTACGAAACCCTAGATCTCACCGAAACCTATTTAATCAATTAAAATGAACAATTAATAGCACAAAGATTACAAATAAGTCTCGATTCTTACGTTTTCTAGCACAAGTGTTCGTCTAAACGATTTGGATCGAAAGTTCTTTGATACGAAAGCTCAAACAATAGAGAGTTTATGAAACCTTGATTTTACGAAAGTGATTAGGTTTCATACGTAACTGTGTATTTATATCTCCGAAAATGACTTTGACACTTTAACATTTTTAGTCCCTCAAGTTTTCTTATGTAAGCTTTTTAAACCCTACGAAAGCTACTTTTGAACTTTGACAGTTTAAGTCCCTCAAGTTTTTTTACGTAAGCTTTTTAAACCCTACGAAAGCTACTTTTGAACTTTGACAGTTTAAGTCCCTCAAGTTTTTTTACGTAAGCTTTTCAAACCCTACGAAAGCTACTTTTGAACTTTGTCATTTCAGACCCTTGAGTTCCTTCCGTAATCAAAAACTACCAATACGAAAGTTATTTTGCAATTTTTCACCTCTAACCTTAAAACTTAACTTTCGTAACCTTTATTTATTCAGAATTTTCATAACTCCCCTTTGGAGTTAGACTACTTTTTCAAATTAACCCCTTTTTGATTTAATTTTACCAGTTAAGTTTCCTTTTTTTATACTGACATTTTTATAACTCCTCCTCGACAATTATCCACTTTTGGGAAAGCTTACGTAAAATACTTGAGGACTAAAACTGCCAAGTTCAAAGTAGCTTTCGTAGGTATAAAAATCTACGTAAAAAACTTGAGGGAAAAAAGTCCAAAGTTCAAATGTCATTTTCCAAGATATAAATACACAGTATACGTAAGAAACCTACTCACTTTTGTAAAATAAAGGTTTCATATAACTCTTTGTCGTTTGAGATTTCGTATCAAAGAACATCGATCCAAATCTTTTTAAGCGAACACTTATGCTAGAAAAACGAATAAATCGAGTCCCTATGTGAAATCTTTGTTCTATTAATTTTCATTTTAATTGATTAAATATTTTCGGTAGATCTAGGGTTTTTGTAAATTTGAAAAGTGGTAAAAAGTGAAATTGATCTGATGCAAATGATTGTATGTATGTAGAAATAGATTGAATTGATTGATCATTTGAAATATCACTTTGATGGAACATAAAACCAATGTTTCGTAACTAAGATAGGTTTTGTAATGATGAGAAAATGATTTTTGGATTTTAATAAGTTTTAAAACGTTGAAAAATAATAAATAAGTTGTTCAAATAAGTTGAATCTTTATTTGTCGTTTTTTATTGGAGATCATGTTTTCGAAAGTCATTTTTCTCTGGTATTCAGTTTCGTAAACAGCTAATGGACCAAGAGGTTTCTAAAGTAGATTTTGGGCCTATAAATGGGTTTCGTAGGCTTAATGCTGAATTTTAGGTTTATAAAGGAATTTTAATTCATAATTCTTTTCAAAACTCAAAAGGCTTTATTGTTTAAACAAAGCATGTTTACGAACACAAATGATAAATTTTGTTTTTAAATCATATTTTATATTGATAAATGGATTAAATGGTGAAGATTAATGGTCCTTTACGACTATTTCCATGAATTTAATAAGGATGAAGATTGGGAATCACTGACCACTACCAAATACATATATAAGAATTATGTTGTGTTTAACCAAAAATTTCAGTCAAGTGATCAAATTTCAAAAATAAGGGAAGGACATAAAGTGGATAATGCAGAAGTGAGCTCTAACTTCCTTGATCATAAAGTTTCTCATAAGTCATAAATGATATGTTATAAAAGTTTTTGAAAATATTGTTTTAAAAGACTTCAAAAAGTGAATTTGTGACATCTATTGAACAATTATTGGGTAAATGGTCTAAGTCATGTCCGATTTTTGCATTGAACAGAATGAGGAGTGAGTGGCTTAGTGACCATCCAATTATTGTTTTCATTAGATTGGTTGACTAAATCATTATTTTCAAGACATCTTTGAAAAACTGGCGTTTTGGAAAAGTTATCTTGGATTTCAAAATCAAAAGACAGTTATTTTTGTGTCAGTAAATGGTACTCTTTAAGAAAGTTTTTAGAGAATATGAGTTATACTCTGGATTTTCGCAAAAAATCCAATGGTTGTCACAAATTGAATTTTTTCCAAATTGGTCTTTTCTAAATCAAAGTTGTGAACTAAAGGGGGGGTTGAATAGTTTACAGGTTCGTTTTCATTTTAAAAGTTTTTGCTATCAAAATGTTAATCTGAGTTTTTGTTAAACCCAATTCACAAATTAACAAGCATAACTAACTAAACAACAATAATAATGTAAAGAGATAAGGAAAGAAACAACCAAACCAAGACACCAAGATTTTATAGTGGTTCGGCTATGAAGCACCTCTTCGCCCTACTCCACTCCTCGAGTATCCGACTCGAGAATATCCAAAATGTCAAACCAACTCCCTTTAGCGGAGAAACCGTTTTACACGTCGCTTACGTTATTTTCCGACACTAATCTAAATGTCGAGTCCTAATCTTAGCTAGAACCAATCTACCACTTCACAAGATACACACACGCACAAGATCTACACTATCGATCTTACACATTATCCAAATCACCACAAATATTACAAGATTAAATACAATGGACGGTTTTGGGTACTTAGAAGAAAAAGGAGAGATCACTAATCAACAACTATTGTTTTCTTGGTGAATACAAGTTTCTTCTCTGCACTTTATAGAGATGAAATGAATAAAAGATATATTAGATCACTTGAAACAAGATCTAAATATGTTTAGTGATCAAGAGTTATATCGTGATAAAAGATTTAGAGAGAGAAGAAAAGATAAAAATTTCATGCAAAGAGAGAGAGAGATGAGAAGAACGACGATGCTAATAGATCACTTGAAACAAGATCTAATCAACACTTTGTTTCTTGGCGAATAAATTCTTCTCTTGCACTTTATAGAGTGAAGATGAATGAAAGAAGATATGATATTAGATCACTTGAAACAAATCTAAATATGTTAGTATCAAGAGTTTTTAGTGAAGAAAGAAGTTATTAGAGAGATAAAGAAAAGACTAAAATTTCATGGAAAGAAAAATATTTTCCTGCTGAATGAGCAGTATTTAAGATAGGAAATGCCAACGGTCATATCTGTGGCGGTCCCCAGTGGCCCCAAACCCAAATATAGAGGGGGCCGCCAGACCTATAGGGGCCGCCCATAGTACTCCGCTCTTGTTTATGTCTTTTTGTGGTGAAGGTTGTTAACGGTTACTAAACGCTTCCATTTTTGGGGGGAAATTTTAATTCAAATTTAAGTTTTATGAAAACTTTCTTTTAATTAGAAAATAGTTTGTAAATGGGAATTTTAATAAAATTTACTTTGTAGACTGAAAGTGAGGATTAAGATAAAAAATTTTCTTGATCACTAATCATGCTTTATGATTTTTGTTTTGTCAATACCGTAAGTATCACTAATCTTAGAAAATAAATTTACACTTAATAATTTGTGAACGTTTATTTTTATCGTAAATATTTTTACATTTTGTTATTATCAAAACAATGAGAGGTCGAAAAATATAAATAACGTTTTTAGACATTATTGTAATAACAAATCTCCCTCTTTTTATATACAAATATAAACTCATTTAAATAAAATTAACGGTTTCAATTATTAATGAGTTTTTGTTTCCTTTCTCCCCCTTTTTGTCGAATTCAAAAAGGATTATCGTCGAGTTGTAGAGGCGAGAAAGAAATCGACGATATTAAGACTCCCCTTGATGTGAGCTCCCCCTCGTTTTGGTGCACCAAGGGATCGATCTTACGAAAATTGTTTGCTACAAAACAAAGTTAGAAGTACAAGTGCAAGACAAATACCTCAAAAGCATAATGCCATAGCAATTCATGCAATTGAATTATAAGATAATCTCATCACATAATAGATCAAAACCGTAAGTGTATGATCAATACAAGACAAGGTAAATATAGATTAAGACATAAAGCATAAACTAGTTAAATCTTGAATTATAGTAGATGCCATAATCAAAAGTTGTTGTTCGGTTATTAGGGATGGTTAACATGTATAATGATTAACTAAAGAGAGAGAAAGGTGAAGTTGTGAAGCACGGTTTAGGAGGATTCGGTTTGAGGTATGAGACGAAGCGAGAAGAAAAGGGATGAAGTGATTTTCCTTCTCAGAGTGGAATTGGTTTCTAGAGTATCGGCAACAATGACAAAAGCTAGAGTGAAAGTCAACTTGACCATGAGATGGTGATGAGATTTGTGTGGTGGTGTGTAAAGGTGTGCTTAGTGAGCAATTGGAAGGGCTTATTGTGTAATCAAAATGGTGGAGAGTTGTGAAGTAATTGATCAATCTCAACTCTTAAGGGTTGTACGTGCAGGTAAGATACGCTACGTTGTTGATTGGCACGTGATGAGTTTTGTGGAGTAAGTGGATTGCTTCACTTTGGAAAGAAGATGATGGTTTTTGGGTATGATTTGCGCTTCAACATGTGTCTTACCGTCATGATCTTGGTTTTTCTAGAGAAGTTGGGATGGTGGTATGAGCAAGACATTGTGATGAAGAGATGGAATGAAATAGGAGGAAGATGATAGTGAGAATGGGTGATAATAATGGTAAAGAATGGCAAAAGCATAGTTTTGATAGAAGAAAATACAAAAGATGTTTTGGCTGGGAAAAGGAGTGCCAGCTTAAACTATAGGATGAGGGTCAAAGTGCAGAAAATTGTGAAAACCAATAAATTGTTTTAGCTCTAGTTACATCAATGAAGTGGAAACACTGCGACTTGTTCCCCATTTCACCTTAACAACATTAACATTTGCCTGGCAGTAGTAATTTTCTACTACATATTAACTGAATCGACAAGTATTAATATCTATCTTTAATAATTAATGCCAATAATAATGCCTCTATTCAACACAAGCACGCTAAAAAGACTAGATACATGTGGGAATTCATGAATCCATATTTATTCATCACCCATAATAAAAGTAAAATTCTGTGAACCAAGCCCATTATCGTCTTAAAAAGGTGAAGCAAATTCAACATCTAGTATCAACAGGCTTTACCATGAAAGTTAGTCACAACCAAAAGATACACATTCCAAAACAATTTCTTCTAGCGCAATAACTAAAACTAATTGTTTAACAAAACATCTTAAGTAAACTAACTGTTTTAATATACTTTAGCAGTAATTAAGTTGAGAAACTAACAGTATTAATCCTTTTTCATCTGTTGTGGCTTGCCCAGCACAAAAGAATAAAGAAATAGATTTCTTTGACCAATCCATTACTGACTTAATCCTGCCCCGTGCATCAATGATTATATCTGTTCAAAGTGATTAATGCACTATTGGGTTTGATAGGTCTCCAAATCCAACATGTTTGAGGACCTTAACAACATTGAACCCATTTGCCCTGGCCATTAATGATTTCCTATTGACCTAGCAGTATTAACCACCTGGCCTAACAGTATTATTCAGGTGTTCTATATACCTAGTAGAATTACTATTCTAGGCCTAACATATTAACCTTATGAATAAAATGCCCTTTACTTTGGTTTTTAGTTAAAGTTGGGTTTCTTATAAAATTCTTTGGACAGTAATTGTGCTGAGTTGAAAATGAGTTTTTGGTCTAGCACAATGCACTGTTGTATGGTTGAACAGTAAAAAACTGACTTAGCAGTACTAAGTGTTTAAGCGAGTTCTCATCAAAATGCTCCTTTGAGTCAATTTTTGTAGTTCTATGGTGTGAGGTCTTGGCATATATAATAATTATCGCTCCCTGTTGTAAATGTTCCTACTTAACACTTTTTTTTCTTTTGATGGTAAAGGTAACAATTTTTTTGCACATGATTAAAGCCTCCCACAAATAAAACAAGCCTTGTTATACAATCACAAATTCATTACCAATTGATGGACTTCTGACCCATTCCATTTCTCTATTTCCCTCTAGGCCTTTTGTGATCTATACATCTCCTGCATACCTAACTGATTTTTTAACTGTTTTTTCAATTTTAGCCATAGGAATAACATTTACTTTACAGGCTAGTCATAGACTCATCTTTTCCTCATCATCTGACACCCAACCTCAATAATTGGAGCATCATATTCTTCCTACTTTCTTAGTTCTACTTCCCACTAACATTCCTTGCCTAGTGTTAGACCACAACCTTAACAAAGCTACTTTTGACAGGTGATTCTTGTATCTTTACCAGGACTTATCAGAAATTCCTCCATGAATTAGCCTGATACCTTTTCACACCCAACCTTAGACTTTTTCTGCTGTTCTTATTACCATAACCTTTGAACACAGGCTCTTTGAACTCAGGACAAAGAAGAATAATACAGTTACATCAATGAACTTTAACAGGGATCAAGGAAAATCTTGATTACCTTGAGGCTACACCAACTCTATACTAACGCTACATCTACACACTTTTCTGGATGCTAAATCAATATGCCTATGATCTCTTTATAAAGGGGAGATCATGAAATTCCAAAAGAAAACATAATACAATTAGGAAACGATTAAATAGCCAATCAACATTAATTCTTTCCTATCAACAATTAATAGCATTAAAACTTGTCTTTATCCTTTTAAGCAAGTCATCAATGTTGTTCTTGTTTCCTTCTTTAAGGAGATCTTCTGAAATCTTATCATCATTTGAAGAATTCCTCCTTTGTCTTTTAAGTCCTTCTTGTTTCATTCTTGTTTTGTCTTATCAACTCAAATACAATTCCCAACAATCTTCCCCTAGTTGATAATGACAAAACCAAATAAAGCACAACTTCCCCAAAAGTTAATATACAATGAAACTTCCCCTTAAACTACCAAGGATCGATAGTTGCAAATCATCAAAACTTCTTCCCCTTTTTGTTCATCATCAATAGAGACAAAAGTATGCAACTTTGATCTTTCACAATATGAACCATATAGTAAACCTTCTAATCCAGCTTCACAACCAAATACCCCTCATGACGCCCTTTTAAATAAATGAACTTAGCATAGAAACTTAAACTAGCATTAACTAACTAAGACAAAGAAGTAGTAAAAACCTTCACCTCAATGTAGCAAATAAATGGTTAAACATTTTAACATTAAGCTTCCCCTGAAACCTATATGTTAACCATTTCTTAGATCTTCAATCCTGTAGGCTCTATGTAATGATTACTAATGAAGTACACTTGATATACCGAACTTGATACTGAAGTAAAATCTCCCAAATTTGTTACTTAAGCTTGTACTATTGTAGGATTGAAATAATGGTGTAGGAGATTTTGTGCTGATCAAATCTCTAAAAACACATCAACTCTTGAATTTATCCACATCGACCATCTTCGTGTGACTCTGAGCACTAATATCGTAACACCTATTACGTATAGTTTACCCGGTCTTCAACCAACCACCCCTGACCGCTGAAACTAATACACCAAAGTCCCATCATACAATTCTATTCGTTCAAGCAATTATTATAGAAATCATGCAACCACCACCCCGATTTCAAGATAAAATAAGTAGACTCCTTCGTGAAACCTATTTCAATCTCAAATAAGTGATACCAAATAAACTCCGTAATAATTCAAACAATCCTAAAAAACAAGCCTTTTAAATGTTTAAGAACATTTAAAAC
>BQNB010098731.1:12412-25090 GCA_026074375.1 Tanacetum coccineum
ACTATTTTTAGCCTTTTGCTGATTTTTGTCATATATTATTTTTAATAAAAAAACTTGGATAAAAGTAATAATAGTTGCAGACTATTTAATTGTGTGGGAAAAAATTATGGTTTAGTGGTATTGATTGTCTGATTATGTAGGCTTTTGATGGAAGAGATGAGGCGACAGAAAATCATCAAACATCTGCGAATAATCAATGGCCGAGTGCACCGAATACCGATTCCCATGGGAGTAAGGTTGACTGCCACCACAACCGTAAAGGTAATATCAGCAGTCATTAATTCATTTCATTGTTCAAAAATTTTGATATTATGTTGTATGCATGACGTGAAGTTATCTAGAAGCCACAAAATAAATTAGAAAGGAGACTACGACAGCCTTACAATATAGCAAATGAAACGTGTAAACGTCTATGACCACCTTCTGCAGCAACATGTAGAGGTATGACAGTACTAAAGAAGCCACATTTGCGCCCATTCCTTTTGAACTTTTATATGAAAGATTGAAACTTATTGTAAGTTTGACATGTAATAAGTTTTCTTAAACCACAGGTGCTTCTCTTTATAACTCATAAGAAAAGATTGGAACAAAGCAATTTTTAAGGGTTTTTATGGGTGTTTGGCATCTGATAATTTTGGTGTCTCGATTTTTGGTAAAACACAAATCAGTTTTCAAGTGTTCTCATGTTTGAGAGACTATATCGCAAATTAAAAGCCGCACGCCAAGTGGACACTAAAAGTTAATACGCTACGCAACTTTCACGTTTTCCACAAGGTACCTTATTAACTTCAGCTTAAAAACCACGAGATGCACACTTTTTGCAGCGGCCGAAAGTGGTTGCAGCCTGGAAGTGTGTTCTTGGTGTGTTCTTATCAGTCGATGGAATTTTAAAAGCACGAGATGCACATGGTGTGTTCTTGGTGTGTTTTTTAGTTTATCAGTTTATCCTAGAAGTGTGTCCTTTTAAAAGCACGAGATGCACATGGTGTGTTCTTGTCAAGTAGGCTATAAATATCAGATGGTTTGAGCCTGAAATTTAAAAATTTATCGTTCACATATTCCTTTTTAAAGCATCTGATATTATGAACTAAGTGCATAAGTTAATCCTTCATACCCACGACAATGTTGACATAGCCTTTTATATCAGGATAAGGCGTAATGATAGTGTTTAGGATCCGTTTAAGTCTTTAGTTTATTTAGAACTATATCTAGGATAACAATAACATTGAACAAACATTGTATAGCATAATTAAAATAAGAACACAATTATATCCTGTAACAAAGTTTCTATCATTATTCACTCCTAGCCCCAATTATAGTTGATCAGAAATTAAAAACGGTTACATTACTAATCAGTATCAGGGATCAATTGAAACATTGACTTGAGGCTACACCGCAACTAACTAGACGATTCTACATTGTATGTGATTATGTACACTACAAACAATTCTTTTCTGGATACTTAAACTATGTGGTCTATGATATCTTTATATAGAGAGATCGATGATATCTTCACAAGGAGATTATCATAAAGAAATACTTAAACAAAGTAAAGATATTTTAAACATTAAGAATTAGCTTCTGTTTGTATCTTTATTCTTTTTAGGGAAATTCTTTCTGAATTCTTCATTCTTTTGATATCTTTGTACACCAAATCTTCCATTTAATTCTCACTAGGCTGTATTTAGAATTCCACATCTTGATGATTTAGTCCGTTTGTTTCATTCTTTTATTTATTTTGTGCTGCCATCATGTTCTAGAATCCCAAACAATCTTCCCCTATGTTTTGTTGATGACTCATATAACTAAACATTTCCGTTCTGTTTCCTTACGAAACTTTCATCATTAAGCCAAAAGTGAACTTCCCCATGGATGTGTTGCGTTCATGGATCTCCTTAATGATGAATTTTACTTCCCCTTTAATTCAGATTTATTTTGTATATGTCCACCAAGGATCTACAAGTTGCCTATTATTCTTGTTGAAAGTCCTTCTTCATTCGTTGTTGTCTTATTATGATATGGGGCTTATGATTAATAAGCATAACTTGGTTCTTGTCCACTTACAAAACCTTTATCACAATTCTAATCCTATGCCTTCTTCGTCCGGAAAGAACACAACATTGTTGCTCTAGTTAGTTATATGTTCAGTGTGTTGTGCCTCCCATAACTCACACTAGCAGTAGTAGTAATATTTGATAGAAGTAGTAAAAACACTTCACACTCGATGATGCATGTAAGAATGGGTTTTTAAACGCTGTTCTAAAGTCACTAAGCTTCATGAAACCGTAACTATGTTAACCGTTTCTTGAATATTCAATGTTCGGTAGGCTATATGTTGATTACTGTAGAAGGAAAACTAAGTTTATAACGAACTTGATGTATGGATTGATAGTATAACTCAAACTTTATGTCTTATATTTTTGTTAACTATCACTGTGGATCCAAAAACTTATAAATAAATCTGTGATATATAAGTAGGACCGCTCTATCTCTTGACAAAAATCGTCTCATCTTCTAATGAGAAACGTATAACCCAATAGTGATAGCAAATGCTTTACGCATTGAGCACCATAAGAGATAAATCACATACCTTTGCTGATTTTGTCATGTCTTCGTCATGAACAATTTCTATAGCTATACAAAACAAGTTATCTCTAAAAGTTGTAAGCCCGTTAAGTTATGATGTAATGACTGTACACAAGTTAGTCCACTTTCACCGTCAAAATATGTAATAAACTACCTTCTTCGTAACCAGTTCTTCATTAATCCATGTGTACGAGCCTCTTAAACGTTTAAGAGTACAATTTTAAAACCAAAACTTTACCTTCTGTTGTGTGTACTCTTGCTTAATCCTTGTCTGAGATCCTGATAACTAACCAAAGAATAAAAATCTTGTTTTATCTAATATCAGCTGTAATAACAGTAGAAACTGCTTCAGTTGCAGACGAAAACTTTTATCATTGACAGCATTGAAGTTTCCTCTTGGCAGCATTGAACTATAGAAGCTAGCACTAAGTTAGTTGTCTTTGCTCACATACTTTTTACTATGAGCTAGCTACTAATTAGTATTGGACAATACACAAAAATCGTCTTTTAATCATCTTTGGCTAGCAGTATTAAGTAATACAAGCAGATTAGTCTTACATTCATTCCTGACGCATACAAGTACTTAAAATTTAGTAAGCAATACTAGTTGTTAAACACTGGCAGAGTAACTAGTTCATTGCGCCTACTAGTACTAACTCGTATTAAAAACCTGGCTCCAAAACTAAGTGATATTAGAAAAACAAAAACAGTTAGTACACGCTATCCCAAGTAGTAGTATCCATATTACTACTGTTTTTCACATAGATCTGAACCAAGCACATATTACCACACTGCTCTTAAATGCTTAGCAAGTACAAAAAACTAACTTGAATAAGTACAAACCTTCTATTGGCAGTAGAAACTTGCATTGACAGTAGTAACTTAATGAAATCATAAGCAGTATTAATAGAAATTAAAATACCCTAGCAGTACTAAAATTACTTTTTGAAAGCAGTTATTTATACTGTCTCGAACCCAAATAGCAATATTTAACAATAATTACTTTCAAACATGTCCAGTAACTATTTGTCCTGTGATGCGAATAGTAACACATCAGCAGCTTTACAATGGGCTTCCAAAAACAATAGTATCTATCCATGTATAAAACCATGTATCTATATTCATGATAGCAGCAATTAAAATCGCATCCATATCCAATAATACATGAACTTGTTATGAGAACCAACACAATCCCTAATGAGTTAATGAATTTTATTTCAAAAACCGAATTTTCATTCACTCTCAATACCAAGAAGTTATGATTACACATATAAATCTGTCATCATGTTGCCTTTCAATATCCTAAACGTATACAAACTTGCTGCTTTTTCTTCCAGACGACGCTTTTTTTTAAGTATCTAGACGACGCTTTTTAGTGTCACAAAGCTGTCACGAATCCGTCATAAATTAGCATTCTCCTTCCTCCTATTCTTTTAGTGACACTTTTTAGTGTCAGTAAACTGTCACTAATCTGTCTTTTTTGGCAGCAATAGTAACAAAACATGTACTGATTCATAAACAGAAACATTTAATAAAACTTGTACCTTGTTTCACATAATCTGCTCAACATAAAGAACTAGGGTTTGTTTTCAAAAACCCTTTGACGAATTAGGGATCCTGCAGCTTCATCATCATACCAAGAAACGATCAAAGCTATTGTTCACATGTATACGCCAGCCTTGCCAAGATCTTGTAGCTACAAAACAACGAATATAAAAAATTGTGTTCGGCAGCCTTCATGTCTGTCACGAAACCTATCAACAACATCAATCTTGATATTGTCACAGACAAATACAGCACACTATGAACAATACATACTTATAGAATTGACTCCATTAACGTGTAGATCCTAGATATTACGGACACAAGGCTGTTACAATAGTTAGGATCGTTTAAGCTCAGTTTGTTTAGAACTATATCTAGGATTAACAATAACATTGAACACAACATATGTATAGCGGAATTAACATAAGAACAATGATATTGTAACAAAGTTTTGTGTGTAATTATCAATCAAGCCCCAAATTATATTTGATCTGAATATTACGGTTACAAGTTAATCTGTTAACATGATCAATGAAACATTGACCTTGAGGCTACACCAACTAACTAGACGTCTACATTGTATCTTGTGTACACACACACACTTTTCTGGATACTAAAACTATATGTCTATGATCTCTTTATATTTGAGAGATCATGACTTAACCAAAAGGAAGTTAAAACATAAAGATATAAACAAGTAAATCTTTTAAACATTAAGAAATATCTTTTTGTTATCTTTATCTTCTTAAGAGATCTTTCAGAATCTTCTTCTTTTTGATATTCTTGACCAAATTTCCCATAAAATCTCCACTCAGTCTTGTAGAATTCCAATCTTGACGATTTAAGTCTTATGTTTCATTCTTTTATTTTTTTTGTCTCATCAAAATACTAGATCCACATGAAGGATTAGTAATATATTTTTAACTATAGGCTATAACATTGAGCCTAATATTATGTTCACTTCATATTAAAAGCAATCTGATTATATGAAACTAGAATAAGTTAATACTTCATTAACACACCATGTATGATCTTGCCTTTTATAATCAGGATTAAGTTAATGCAAGGTATAGGTGATTTATTTTAAATAAGCTATAAAACCATCTGATATTATGCAAGTAGCTATAAATAGGATAAGTTAATCCTTTATTATGACACCAGTTCTAGATTTACCAATCAAGATACTGATATACACTATAGTCTTTTTTTTATTTCTTGAAATGGCGATTCCAGTCATTGACTTCTCAAAGCTTAATGGCAAAGAGAAAGCAAAGACTATGGCTCAGATTTTAATTCATAGAACGAAATTAAAATGTATTTATGTGTATGTATCTTCAAAACAACAATCATAACTTGATTATATTTGCACCTGTATGATCGTCTTCATTATGCTTATTTCTGATAGTTAGTAATATGGGATTTACATAGGAGCTTCTTGAAAATAGTGAAAAGGTAAGTAGTCTGTGCTATAAGATAGTAGAAAGGAATAAGTGATTTTCAAATTCTCGACCCAGTAAGTTGTTTGAAGGGATATTATCTGGACAAGAAAAGCAATGAGAAGCTAGAAAATATCAATCGGAAGATGTCTTCCTTCTCCCAAACAATAATGAATGTCCACCTAAGACCTTGGGATATATTCATTCTTTTAAATATGCACATGGATGTTATACCAAGGTACTTTTATTACATGATCACTCTTTACTTATTGCTTATGTAAGTCTCTTTCTATGCTAACTAAACGCAATGCCTAAAACAATCGCCAAAGCAACGACGCCCGTGCTCTAAGCTTAACACACACAAAACGAACTACCGCCAACATGTCCGCAACGGAGCGCGGCATAAACAAACTTTGTTTTATTATACATATTGGGTAAGGCGCATTTATGATACTCGTTGACCGTATTTGCAAGTTATTCATGAATCATGAATATACATAAGCGTAAATTAAAAAGACATAATAGTAGTAAGTTCACATTTCCTATGATTAATAAAAGTAGTCAAAAGGCACTTAAAAATGTAGAAATTTATACAAAGATCACAAAAATAGTTTGAAATTCATACAACCAACCTCTCTTTTTATTTTTATTCACAACATCAGACTAACACTTTAAATGTGTTAACTGATTTTGAGTTCATACAATACAAAGAAAAGAAAGAACAATTACATAAAACCCTAACTCTTTCTTAAAGATTGAGAAAGATTCATAGAACAGCTGGAGAGAATGATATGAACTTTAAGAGAGAATAACAAAAAACGATTAACCCTAAAGCTAGAAATATAAATGTATTTATAGCCAGCTGAAACTTGTGATGTAGCAGCTTTAGTCCTTGACTTTCCATCAGCTACACTTTTAACCCCTGCAATTACAAAACTAAAACAAACCAATATACAATATAGAAAATAACTTACCTGTTTGACCCCTGAGATAATGTTGGAAATTTAGTGCAATTGTGGGAATCGGATCATACTTGGAAATGGGTTTGGAGGTACGGAGTGTACACCCATTAAGTCACTGATTTTCCCTGACTCTTTTAGTGGTTAGATTAAATGGGTGGTTACAAACATTTAAGTGACAGGTTTGACTACATTAAATGTTTTGTAACAACTTTTGCCTATTTAAGTGACAGATTTGATTGCATTAATTGACCACATTTAATTTGGTCATGTAATCATTAATTCCTAAATTATGAAGGATAATTATGGAAGAGATTAATTGGCCATTAATCTCTCATTAGTTCTATTGACTAAGTTTTGAGTATTTCCCCTATAAATATGCATCATAATTGCATGGAAAAACACACATAAAACCTAAACACTTAGTAACAAAAGGATTCTTGATTTATGCCTAAAACAAGAACTGCACTTGGTCTTATCCCAAGGAGGTATTCGTGATACCCAGGCATAGGGTCGAATAATCTTCTTTGGAAAGTGATTACACGACTTCAAGTGATATCCGGTAATAATCTTTAGTAATTAGTTAGGCTATTGATTGTCTTAACTCTGATCTGGGACACACAACAACCAACAATCAACGAAGATTATTTTGTTATAATCAATGGCTACTGCTGCTATGAGTGTGGTGTATGTGCTCACTACTCCTATACTTGAAGATGGCGAGAATGCTACTGTGGATCAAATTAGGAAAAAAAATAAGTAGGATAATGATGATTATGTCTGCAGAGGTTTAATCCTTAAAGGTATGTCTGATCCTTTGTTTGATATTTACTAATATGTTGAATCTTGAAAAGAACTATGGAATTCCTTAAAGGCCAAATATATGGCTGAGGATGCATCAAGTAAGAAGTTCCTTTTAGTAATTTCACAAATTACAAAATGACTGATTCAAGACTAGTTATGGAATAATACATTAAACTTCTTGGTATACTTAGTAGATTTACATAACATAAAATGAACATGGATGAGGCTGTTCAGGTCTCTTGTATCATTGATAAACTCCACCCTTCTTGGAAATATTTCAAGCATACCTTGAAACATAAGAAGGAGGAGTTAACTCTTGTTGAGTTGGGCAGTCATCTGTGCATTGAGGAGTCCCTCAGGGCGCAGGATAATGACAAGCCAAAGGGCAACAATGTTGTTGGTCCATAGTGATTGGACGTGGTTGTGTAGATCTTAAGTTTAGTTCTGGAAAGATTATTTCTTTGTTGAATGTTTTGCATGTTCCTAATATAAGGAATAATTTAGTTTCAAGTAGTATTTTGAATAATTGTGGTTATAAACAAGTGATTGAATCTAATAAATTTATTATATCCAAACATGGTGTGTTTATTGGTTTTGGTTATTTGAGTAATCAAATGTTCAAGCTTAATATTATTAATGATAATATTGATTTAGCCTTCATGTCAACCTCTAAACTGAATGATTCAATCCTATGGCATGCTAGACTGGGCCATGTCCACTTTAAGAGGATGAAAGATATGTCTAAGGATGGGTTAATCCTTGCTTTTGACATGGACACTGAAAAGTGTAAGACTTGCATGCTGACCAAAATGACTAAGAAACCATTTTAAAATGTAAAATGTGAAACTAAAGTTTTGGAGATAATCCACAGTGATTTATGTGATCTGCATGCTACTTCCTCATTAGAGAATAAGAAATACTTTGTGACATTTATTGATGATGCTTCAGGGTTTTGTTATGTTTATTTATTACATACTAAGGATGAAGCATTAGATAAATTTAAAGTATTCAAAACTAAAGTTGAATTACAACAAGGGTCTCTGATTAAAAGATTCAGGGCTGATAGGGGAAGTGAGTACATGGATACTCTGTATTTTCAGTCTGTTGGTATGATCCATGAAATGACTGTCTCCTATACTCCATAATAAAATAGTATACCTGAAAGGGAAAATAGCGTACTGAAAGAAATAGTTAATTTCATGTTGTCCTACTCAGGACTGAGTCAAGGGTTATGGGGTGAAGCTATGTTAACATCTTGCTATTTATTAAATAGGGTTCCCAATAAAAGGAACAAGATTACCCCTTATGAACTCTGGACTAAAAGGAAACTAAACCTAAACTACCTCAGGGTTTGAGGTTGTAGGGCAGTTGTAAGACTCCCTGATCTAAAGCTGAAAACTTTGGGTGAAAGAGGCATTAAATGCATCTTTGTTGGATATGTTAAGCATTCCAAGGCTTTTAGGTTCTATGTTATTGAACCTAATGAATCAGTTTTAATTAACTCCATAATTGAATCAAGGGATGCTATCTTTGATGAGAATAGATTTTCTTCAGTCCCTAGACCAAGTCTCAGGATTCCTAAAGGAACTGAAGACATTGGTGGTTCAGTGGTCCCTAAAAAGGTCACTAAAGAGGTTGTTCCGCAACCTGAACCTGAGCTTAGAAAACACAAAAGGAATAGGACTCCAAAGAACTTTAGACCTGAATTTCAATTATACTTAATTGAAGGAACAAGGGATGAGGTCTCTGACCAACACTCCTATTGCTTTAATGTTGAGGATGATCCTAAAACATTTGATGAAGCAATAAATTCTCAGGATGTTACTTTCTGGAAAGAAGCAATTAATGATGAGATGGACTCCATCATGGGCAACAACACTTGGGTGTTGGCTGATCTACCTCCATGTTGCAAACCTCTTGGTTGTGTATGGATCTTCAAAAGAAAACTAAAGGTAGATGGAACTGTTGAAAATTTCAAGGCAAGACTGGCCATTCAGGGCTTTAGACAAAAGTCAGGGATATACTACTTTGATACTTATTCTCCAGTGGCACGTATTAGTACCATAAGACTGCTGATTGCTATGACATCAATTCACAATCTGATTATTTATCAGATGGATGTGCAGACAGCTTTCTTGAATGGTGAATTGGATGAGGAGGTCTATATGAACCAACCTTAGGGCTTCATCATGCCTGGCAATGAAAACAAGGTGTGTAAACTGATTAAGTCTTTTTATAGGCTAAAGCATGCACCTAAGCAATGGCATCAAAAATTTGATGAAGTTGTTTTGTCTAATGGTTATTTACTTAACCAAGCTGACAAATGTGTATATAGCAAATTTGATGAATCTAGTAAAGGAGTCATCATTTGCCTATATGTTGATAACATGCCGATCTTTGGCACTAACCAAGTTCAAGTTGATTTAACAAAGGAATTTTTGTCATCAAGGTTTTCTATGAAGGACATGGGGGAGGCTGATGTTATCCTTGGTATAAGGATTAAACATGAAAGTAATGGAATATCATTTTATCAGTCTCATTACATTGAGGAGGTACTTAAGAAATTCAATTATTTTGAATGCACTCCAGTTAGTACTCCTATGGATACAAGTGAGAAGCTGATACCCAATAGTGGTCAAGCTGTATCTCAACTTGAGTATTCTAGGGTGATTGGCTGCTTAATGTATGTCATGACTTATACAAGGCCTGACATTGCATTTGATATGGGTAAACTGAGTAGGTACACTAGTAACCCTGGTACTCAGCACTGGCAATCAATTTAGCGGGTACTGAAGTACTTGAAGAAAACTATGGACTATAGATTGACATATATTAGTTATCCTTCAGTGTTGGAAGGTTACACTGATGCAAGTTGGATCAGCAACATTGAGGACAATTCGTCTACAAGTGGCTGGGTATTCTTGCTTGGTGGTGGTGCAATTTCTTGGGCTTCCAGGAAGCAAACTTGCATTACTGGTTCAACAATGAAATCTGAGTTTGTGGCTCTAGCAGCTGCTGGTAAGGAAGCTGAATGGTTGAAAAACTTGCTCCTTGAGATTCCATTATGGTCCAAACCTATAGCACCTATTTGGTAATATGTCAAGTCTTAGTTTGATTGGATATGTTTTGATGTCATAAAGCCTTTAATGAAATATCATTTTGATTGAAATATTATGGAAATATTGTATCATTGTTTGGGCTATCATAATCCAGAGGCCACGCAGTATTGTTTGAGGAGCCAGGGCACTTTAAATCGTAAACCCAGCAAACTCGTCAAAACAAATACCCAAATGGAACCCCTCACATGAAATTCCCTAGTATTGTGATACGATAAGATTATAATGTTTTATAATTTTTAAACATTTATTTTTATAATTAATATAAAAATATAATATTTTAATAGTTTGCAAAGTTGGCAAAATATACCCTTGGATTATAAACTTTTACGAGTTTAGTCCTTTATATAAAAAGTATTTACATATTAAACCTTTAACTTTGAAACTTGGAAAAATAGGTCCTTATAGTTATAACTTTGATAAAATAACATTTTCAGTCCCTTTAGTTATAAATTTCAGAAAGTTACGATATATACCCTTATGCATGAAAAACGTATCGTTTTTAGCCCAAAATCCATAATAATGATATTTTTCAATATGAAAAGTAATTTTCAGGTTATAGCTTATTAATGTACGCTAAAATATGAAGGTTTAACATAACGAAAGTTCAAAATAACGATTTGTTAAACTAGAAATCAAAACGGGGCAAATTAGGGTTTTAAAATAAAAAGGCGCGGGTTTTAAGCTTCAAGCTTTTAAGACATAATGAAATACTTATAATATTGTTATATAAGCTTATTAGAATATATTATAACAACATTTTACAAGTTTAGCTTATAGATTAAGCAAAAACATGAAATTAGGATTTCATGAGCTCGGTTTGGATCAAAAAGGGGAAAGCACATATGTTTTTGAGTTCAAAGCTTTTAACAATGGTTTAAGCATGATTATATGAATATTATAAGAGTATTGAAACATAATATGAGCTTATGGAACCTGGTTTTGAGCTTATAGCTTGGAAACGGGTCGAAATGGGGACTTTTAGCTTCGTACGCCTATAATAACAACTCCGGGGCTTCTTTTCTTGGTTTCTTTGCTTGACTTCTACTCTTGGGACTTCTTAGGACTTGTCTTGATGTTCTTGATCAGACCTTGGACTCCATTGATGGTTAGAAAGAAAGATTGAAGGTGTGATTTGAAATGGAAGGGTTTCACCCCTTTATATAGGTGTGAATTCACCTTGGTAGCCAAGGAAACTTGGTGACTAAGGCTTGGACATGTGTAGCAGCTAGGAGATGATGTGGAGAGGCTATGGCATGAGTTATCAAAGCTAGAAACTAGCATGGAGGTGTTGGAAGGTTTTTAAGGGGTGTTTATTGTCGCGGCTAGAATGGAGGAAAAAAGAGGTGATGTGGCCAACTTGGTGGCCAACTTAATCAAAGGAGGTGCTTGCTAGGGTGCTTGTGACCTGGTTATGAGGTCATAGAGGTGGTAGGATGGTTGCTTGGTTTTCACAATAGGTAAAAAGAAGGGAAAAGGAGTATAGAGTTCAAACTAGTTCGAGTTAGGGTTTTTGGTTTAAATTTCATGTGCATTAGGTAATAAGGATGGATTATGAAATGTAAGGTTGTATATTAAGTATAACTTAATTGATTAGTGGTTTAGGTTTAAGATGGGTAAAAATGAAGAAATGAGTCACGGGTTAGAAACTAGCTCGGTTTTAGGGTTTAGGGTTTCATTTTAGGTTTTAAGGTTTTTAAAATATGTAAGAGAGCTTATGAGTAGAGTAATTAGGGTTTACATGTCACATATTGAGTGTAGTATCTTGTACAAAAGTGGTGGTAAAGAAACTAGAATGAAAACGGTGGTAAAATGGCTATTTTAGATGTCATGCTTAATGACTTGTACATTATGCTTTTAAGGACTGGTACATTGACTTAGAGGGAGTTTATATTTCAAATGAGATGTATTGATACTTGTACATATGCTTTGAATACTTGTACATTGATTTTTATATGTATACATTACATATAATTAAGGTTTAGAGCTAAACGTTTATAATTGATTTTTATATGTATACATTACATATAATTAAGGTTTAGAGCTAAACGTTTAATGTTTAAAGCCTGTTTTGAAATAGCGTTGCAAATGGTACGTTAAATGAGTAATGTACTTTGTAAAAATGATATTAAGATATTGACTTGTGTTAACATAGATTCACCCTTATAACAATGATCCGGAGGCTTGGTAAAATGGAAAAGAAAAGTATCCATATTATTTGAGAGAAAAAGA
>BQNB010098732.1:0-25090 GCA_026074375.1 Tanacetum coccineum
TGTTGTTTAAAGATTCTCAACACTTTGCTTTGTATAAAACATTTATCCGCATGTCAAATTAAAAACCAACCAAAACAAAAATTGATTAAAAATTCACTTTAGTGTGCTTATAATGTTATTTTCACTAATCACATTATAACATTATCTTTCACCTCATTGGTTGTTTATTGTTCTAAATTAGTTTCGTACAAAATTAAAAGTGAACATACATCAGAAAAAAGAAATTGTAAATTGAGTAACTAAATTCAAGAAGACGAGGGTCCCACTAATTTAATCATCTGCTACAAAATACAAGAAAAAAGATTAGCACAATCACCTAGGTTTTAATTTTTTATTATTTTTATGGTGTATTTAGTAGTACCCTTTTTCTTAGCCATTACATTTCTACAAAAGTATTTTTCACAAAAATAAATAAACACAAAATACTTTTTAATAAAAGAAATGTTTTATTTAGATATAAAATTTGAAATCTGTTTTCTCCTCAAAATGGAAGCTTTTATACCAGATACAACCTTCCTCACAAAAAGACAAAAAGAGGAGCAGAGTCTAGGCGACAGCCCCCTTATAGGCCTGGCGGCCCCCTTATATATAAGGGACCGCCGGGACCGCCGTTTCTAGACTGTCAGCTTTCAGCTCCTATAAATAGTGGGTCATCTCCAACTGATTTCATAACCCTTTTGCATGAATTTCTCTCAGTTCTTTCTCTCTCTAGATCCCACTAAATCTCTCTAAATCTTTGATCATTTAACTTGTTTAATCTTGTTTAAATGTGATCCAATCTTCTACTCTTTCATTCTTCCCTTAAGTGCAAGAGAAGAACTTCGGTCATCTTCAAGATCCGAAGTTATGTAGTCTAGTTAGTCCATTTGTAACATTTGTTACATATAGATCGAGTCCATGTCTTCTAATCTTTAGTAGTGTGTAGATCCGAATGAAGTGTATATTCGGAAGTGTTGATTATGGGTTGGTTAGTATTTTAGGCCTTAAAATACAATTGTGAAGTGGTAGATTGGTTCTAGCTAAGATTAGGACTCGACATCTAGCTTAGTGTTGGAAAATAATGTAAGTGACGCGGTTTATTTGTTTAGGCCATAAAACACAAGGTTTGTTATGTTAGGCCATAAAGCATAACAGGTTTGGTTGTACCCGAAGAAGGACTCGACATCTAGCTTAGTGTCGGAAAATAATGTAAGCATTGGTATAAGGTTTTCTCCGCCGAAAGGGAGCTTGTTGATTAGTGAAGTAACTCTCGAGTTGGATACTCGAGGAGTGGAGTAGGGCGAAGAGGAGCTTCGTGACCAAACCACTATAAATCATGGTGTCGGTTTGCATTTTCTATTACCTTTCTCTTTACTTATGTCTTTACATTTATCGCTTTACTTTTACACTTGCATTGTGCTTATGATTGTGTGCATTGTTGTGTATGTTGTGTTAGTCATGGTTTTTTTAGCTCTTTGTAGTAAACATTATTGGATGTGGTTAGATTGTTAGAATATGCGTTAGCTATTGTAAACCTATTATCGCCACTTCTCATATTGCGTCAAACTTGATCGGGTAATTGATACAAAAGATCTAGTCCGAAAACCTCTTCTGGTGGCGGTCCCATAACTCAGGCGGCCCCCTGATATACTTGGCGGCCCCCATATATATATGGGACCGCCGGTAGAAGAGTGATGTAATCTTTGATCTTAAAGTTTTTAAATGAAACGTATTCACCCCGCCTTACGAATACCACATAGTATCATAGCCACGTCGCTCTAGTATTCAAACAAAGGTGTTTTTAAAATATAGTACGATCCATTATCAAATTACCCAAGAATCGACTAAATATGGAAATTGTTTTTTGTTGTATGATTCATACTAGTTTTGTTATAAAATATACTTCTTAAACTACTTGAAAGTAAATCTTTCACAAAGAACTTGGAAGTGCCAACTTATTTTTGTCTAAGTCGTAAGAGTAAAAATGATGTCTAAAACATGAAATTTATGTGCTGGAACAAAATTTTAAAATCCTATGTTCTACAGTTAAGTTACAAAATGATTTTGAACAAAAAACATATTTTGGGGTCACTGGTGGCGGTCCCATAAATGTTTGGGTGGCCCCCAAATATATCTGGGGGCCGTCACCTTTATGGGGTTCGCCTGTCTGTTTCGTCAGTTTTTGGCAAACTTAGAAAAATCATATAAAATCAACCGTAAGTCCGTAGAAGTCGTGCCACCCGTCATTTCAAAGATAATTGCGTCTAGTTTCATATAAAATACTTCCAAGTCTTATTCAAAACTTTATAAGTCAGAATGCAAAATACTATATAGTGTTCAAACATATGTTTCGTTTGACGTAAAAATTATAGTTTTTCATTTCTTTTCAGTCGAGCATTACTAGCAACATATTCCTTAAAAACATAGATATAGATTAATTTTTAAAATAGAGAGGAAACTATTTTGTTTTCAAATAAAATCAACTATGTAGATCATCGTTATAATCCAATACACAAAACGACGAAGATATCCTTAAGTGTAATGCTAGATGAATATGTGTGTTAAACATTTGCTTCAACTCCTGTTAATATATAATAATAATAATCATTACTATTTGTAATTAAGCAATAATTTTGTTGACACCCCGTAAGAAAACTAGATCCTCTTTTCGTTAAGTAAAAATCATGTACTGCAAGTTTGCAAGTTTACCAATAATTTTCAACGAGAAGTCATCTTATGATCGTCAATGCATTATTTTTGTCATAGAAAGTTTAATTCGCACGCGAATATCACCATTATTACTCTGTGTCTAAAAGGATATTTTAGAACGAGTAGCGATAAGAACCATATTTAGTTCACTTTGTGAAACGCGGTTATTTACTTGTAGCACTTTATAGAACCGCCTACGCTCAAATTAATGCCCATGACAACTTTATATTAATTCAACAAGGATAAAATAAGCTATACACACACACACACACACACACACACACACACACATATATATATATATATATATATAAATTCAACACCTGATATGTACATATGAAAATATATGGAAAACAAAATACAATCATGATAAAACACTATCATTATAAATCTTACAACACTACCCTACTACCTTATCATTTTGAATAATCCCATCACATGCTACGTATTATCAAACCTGATGCAATTTCAATTTGAAATGAAAGGCATAGTACCAGATTCCTTTAACCAAATTAGGAAAAAGAGGCATCGTGTGGCTAACATTAAATTTTTTTTTTTTGTTTTGTTATTAGAGAAATTCATTATGATTCAATAGTAGCATAGGACCATTCACATGTAACATTTCAGTGATCAACCAAAGACGTCGAGTATAAAACAGGAACCATTCCTGAAACAAATACATCACAACTAAGACCTGAAAATACTAAGTAAACTACACGGTTCAAGATCAAGTTTCGTTGAAGGGTAAAGTCAGTGAAGTGTCCCTTAGAAGAAATAGCAACCAAGTTTAAACCTCATCACCATCTTTCTTTCTCGCCATCTTTCAACAAGCTTAGGACCTCGGTAAGTCGTCCTTATAAATTAACCTTCATATGTCATTACTCGTAGTTTAACAAACCTCGACCTTTCACGACGTACGCATGACTTGCATGGTATAAACCATGCAAGGTTCGCATAGAATCAAACCCGAAAAGGAAGTAGTCGTACCATGTAGCTAGACAAAAGCTTTAACTTTACATGAATGAAACACAACTAGTAACCCAAGTATGATTGATATATGTATGCATGCAAAAATTTTGGTCACGTCACGCATAAAATAAAAACGTATACATAGTTGATGTAAATAACGACTCATGCGTAAATATGATGTAACGAACCTACAAAAAATTCCAATAACCTAAAACGTGAAATGTTGACTCACAAATGAGACGCGGGGGTATATGGGTTACACGAAAAGCTTCATAGGAAGTTTGCGAGGTGAATTTGGTTCGTCACCTTAGACCTATCCAATTGGCTCATGACACGTCACAACCTCTAGGAAACTTGAGCAAATCATGCTAGTTGCCATCTAGCCTGACATCGTATCATATTTGACTCGTACAGTTAGCTGCTGCCATGGTTGAACCCATGAGCTTTGTAGCGGCTGCTGCTACTGTCATGGCCTGCTAGCTGCAAAATGACACCACAACCACACCATTAGTTTCGACCCCGACTTACTACGTGACCAACCCTATAGAGGTAGAGCTATGCGGGATCAACAAGAAACATAACTAGAAATATATAAGGGTGCGTTGGGAAAAAGAAGAAGGCACCCCAACAGTGGTTATCAACCCACTGTTTGTGCTGCGATGTAAAGCAGAAAAATGGAAGAAGAAGAATAGGACCATGCGGATAAAAGGAAGAATAACAATACATGCATACATATACAATACATGAAGAAGAAAACATATATATATATATGAATGATTAAGAATGCGTGGGTGGGAGACAAAGACCACAGCAGTGGTTGTCTGTTGTGTTTGACAGATATCAGAGGAAGGAAACAAGAAAATGGCCATGTGGGTTTTTATAATAACACATGTGGGTTATATTTTATGGAAATAATACTAGTAATATTTAAACTTGCAAGAAAGTAACTAGTAAGTATAAGACTTAAAGAGATGTGGAAACATGCATGTGGTTCGACTTCTGGTAGCCAAATCCGAATGTTGGGTAAACTCTTTAACGAGCCGATATTTACTTCGATAAGTAAGAAATTTAAATAGTATCTTTCGGTGATTTAAAAATAGTGACAACAAAACCAAGTTTTAAACGTATAAACAAATTTAACGCGTTTTATAAAAACTTATTTAACGTTAAAAATATTTTAAAGCTTGTTCAGATTTTAAACATGGAAAGTTATAATAATAAAAGAATCAAAAAACTCAGCTCCTGAAACTAGTTCTAGGAAACTTGGTTCATTAGGTGTTACCTTGGATTAGGTCTTATCTATGTTTCCTTTATCATGCTCTGCATCTTAGCTAGTAGTAGTAGTAGCAGCCCTTTCCAAATTGTCATCCATCTCCTCATTGACAGCTTCATCTGCAACATTGGTTGTAGGACCACTAGGCTGACATACCTTAGTGTCATTTCTCTTTGGCCTTCTTGATCTTTTTTTCTTTTACGGGTTGAAAGATATTGATGGTTGACATATTGGTGTCGTGCGTGATCGTGGATAAGTGGGCATCTGCTGAACCTTCACCCTGTTCTTGTTGAGCTTGTACCATCATTGTAAGTAAATCAAGGGGTGTCCCTTTCTAGAAAATCCTTTCCCTACCTTCTTCTTGTTTCTAAAAATATTATTAGGGTAAGAGGGTGTAACTATATAGCCTTTATGATGTGACATTCCATTCATTTGTTTCTCAATAATTACTTGCACAAAACTGGATTACATCAAAATTTACCTAGGGACATATTTCTCCAAGTTCTTCACCAAACTTTCAAATATGTCTTTAAAAAGATAAACTTTAGGTTTATAGCTAGGCATATAATTAAAAAAGCCATAGTGATACTAATTTCAAATTTTCCCCTTGCAGTAGTCTTAGCACTTAGGCAATTGCTATATGGTTTGATTTAAGAAGAATTTCCATTGAGGTGAAATGATGCCTTATAGGCATGTAGCTTTTGTCGAAATTTTTTCATACCCATCCTTGTAAGTTTTCAAAAATGGTAGCATTTGGCAAGCATATCCCATACCTTCCTCATCTTTCAGTGAAGGGTCACGTCTAACGATGCTTCAGTAAAATTATCTTTTACATCCACTTGGTGCGTGTAAACTGTACTTCCCTATTAACCGTTTTCACCTTGACAGTAAACCAGAACTGTTCAATGCAAGATGTATATAATAGGATTGACGGTTAAAGCATACTTGATAGGGTTGGCATTCAGAAAATCAACAATTTGCTCAAACCCTTCACTTTCAGCGGGTTTAGATAAAAACACGACCAAATTGTGAGTATCCGCAAACTGTAGGGTCATCATTGTGTTGGGTTTTGATGATGAATGATGAAATTGAGTTAGGGTTTGTGATTAGAGAGTATATGATTGAATGAAATCGATTAAATGAGTGATTGAAACGCTTAATCAAAGTATTTATGAAAATACCCTCAATAGCATTAACGTTCACTAGCAGTTGTAAGTTATGCCTAGCAGCATTAACTTTCAACAGCAGTAGTAAGTTATGCCTCAGCAGCATTAACTTCAAAAAGCAGTAGTAAGTTACCGTCTAGCAAACATTAACTTTGAGTTAAACTTGGGGGGGGCATTAATATAAATTCTAATCCTACACCCACCTCTTTATTTTTAATATAATCAACAATCGTACCTGTTTTCAACTCACCACTTCTCTTAAATCTTTTACTCACCAAAACTCTCTATCTGTTTTTATTCCACACATCTCTCTTTCTGTTTTTATTCTCACCAACTCTCTTAATTCTTTTTCTCATAATTTTCACAACTGTTTGTTTATTCGGCAGTATTAGTATAACTAACAGCATTACTTAGAAGTATTAAGCCATCGCTTGCAGCACTAATATTTGACTTAAACAGCAAGAAAACTTTTAATGACATGTATCTTCATTACTAATTTATACAAAACTCTACAAAAACATAAAGAGATAACAGACTTTAAGAATTTAACATTCCAATACTAGCAATCAAATATTGAAACCTACTTACATCAAAAGATTTTGTAAGTAAATCTGCCAACATTCTGTCATGTATGGATTTTAAACATTTAAATCAACTTCTTTCATTGCAATCCCTAATAAGTGATGTTAATCTTATGATGCTTTTGGTATTTTAAAGAAAAAACTTGGATTTTTAAATTATGCAAAAGTACTGTTATTATCAATAAAGATTTTGGTATGCAAGAAATTGTACCCATAATCAAGTAATTAATTCTGAATCCAAAGCACTTGTCCACAACAACTTGAAGCAACCACATGCTCAGCTTCTGTTGTGGAATTTTCAACCACAGTCTGTTTCTTGCATTGTCATGATATTAATCTACTTCTAAGGAATTGACAACCTCCTATTGTGGACTTCCTATCCAAGCTTGCTCCAGCATAATCACTATCAGTGTATGCTACCAAATCAAAAGGTGAATCTTTTGGATACCAAAGGCCCAATTTAGGTTGACCTTTTAAGTATCTAAAAATTCTTTTCACAGCATGAAGATGTGACACTTTTGGGTTGACTTGGTATCTTGCACAGGCACACACTGCAAACATAATATCAGGTCTTGAAGAAGTAAGATACATCAATGAACCAATCATTGATCTATATAAATGAACATCCACTTCTTCACCATCTTCATCCTTGAGCAAAAGCTTTTGAGTTTCCATAGGTGTGCTTGCTGTCTTGACATCAGTAAAACCAAATTTCTTCAAAATCTCAGTCACATACTTGTCTTGACTGATAAAAATCCCATCCTCCTTCTGCTTTACTTGCAGTCCTAAGAAGAATGTGAGTTCACCCATAGAACTCATCTGAAACTTCTTATGCATTATCTTCTCAAACTCAGTGCATAATGACTTCTTTGTAAAGCCAAAAATGATATCATCTACATACACTTAAACTAACATAATATCACCTTTGTCCCTTCTGATAAACAAAGTCTTGTATATCTTTCCTCTTTGAAACCCATTGTCCAACAAATAAGTTGACAAGGTTTCATACCAAGCTTTGAGAGCTTGATGCAATCCATAAAGTGCCTTTTCTACTTTGTATACTCTGTTAGGGAAGTCTGGATCTTCAAATCCTGGTGGTTGACAAACATAGACTTCCTCTTCAATCTTACCATAAAGAAAAGCACTCTTGACATCCATCTGGTACACCAGAAAGTCTTTAAATGAGGCATAGGCTAAAAATAGCCTAATTTGCGTTCATATTCTTGAAAACAGGGGCAAAGACTTCATCATAGTCAATCCCTTCTTCTTGAGTGTACCCTTGAGTAACCAATTGGCTTATTTTTAATCCACAACTCCTCATCTTCATCCTTTTTATTCCTAAAGACCCATTTAGTACCTTGGGCTTTGCCATTTATGTAAATCCACCAAGGTCCAACTTTTGTAATTAAAATTGTAGAAGCTCATCATGTTTGCTTCTATTTCAGCTTGGATCTTTGCAATGCTTGGATTACTTCTTGTGGTCTTCTTGTGATAGAAGCAGGCAATTAAGCAATTTTGAAAAGTGTTTAGGTTTGTTATTTGCTGAAACGGAACTAAACAACCATTTCTTTCTAAATTATTTGTTATTCTTTGTTTGAGGTGCTGAATTCAAGTCTCTAATAATTTGTTCAACCGGATGATCTTTGTGTACTCTTGTAGTTAGAATAGGACTGACAGGCATAAATGCATCCAAATTGTTCATGCCATCCTCTGCACCAACATCTTCATCATCATCTGAATAGATAATATCTTCACATAGCAAGGCCATCATTTGGTTCATCTCGGAAGTTCAATGCTTGATTTTCTACCAACAACTTTAACTGTCATTTGTGTAGCAGCAATACATTGTTAGTGTTGTTAACATTATCTTCCTTTTCTTAATCACTACATTCACTATCTTTACTTGAATCACCACCTTCTTTTCCTAGTTCTTCAGTAACCTTCTTTTCATCATCTCCTGAAGCTTTGAATCCAGCATCAGGAGAACTCTTTGAACTTTGAGAGAATGGTGGATCAGCAGTCCATAATGGTAGCAGAATATAATCTTTGCCAGGTACTGTCTCCATTCTAGCTTTACCTACATCATCACATGCTTTTGTACCTGCACTATCATTAGACTGGTTTACTGCAACAACTGACTTATAATTCAGTGACTTTGTTAGTGCATCAAGACAAAAATCTTAAATTGTCCCACTTCCTGCCTTATTATGGTGTATTCTCACTGAACTGGACATGCAGGTTCTCTTCAACTATCCTAGTTCCACTGTTGAATACTCTAAATGCTATACTATTGATTGAGTACCCAACAAAGAATCCTTCATTAGCCTTACTATCAAACTTGCCTAAGTGATCTATGTATGAGGGAATTGTAACAGTGAACCCCCAAATGGTCTCATAAAGCCTAAACTAGTTTTCTACCAAGAAAAAGTTCATAAGGGGTCTTGTTATGAGGCTTAGTTACTAATACCTTATTTTGCACATAGCAAGCAGTATTAACTGCTTCAGCCCAAAAAGTAGTAGGTAGCTTAGAATCAGCTAGCATTTCATAGCAGACCTTTAATTTGTGCTATTTTTCCTCTCAGCTACTCTATTTTGTTGAGGAGTTCTAGCTACACCAAATTCTCTCTTAATACCTTTTCTCTCACAAAACTGATTCATCTTCTTATTCTTGAACTCAGTTTTATTGTCACACCTAATTACCTTAACCCTTTGATCTATTAGATTTTCTACTCTAGTTATAAAGGACTAAAGTATGCCACTAGTCTCATCTTTAGTAGCTAGAAAGAAAACCCAACTAAACCTAGTGTAATCACCTATGACAACTAGGCAATTCATCTTTTTCATTAAGCTTTTTACAAATGTTAGACCAAACAAATCCATGTGCAACATATGTAAAGGTGGATGATTGAACTATATTTTAGACGTACAAAGAAGCTCTATGTTTGCTTTTCCTTTTGACAAAGCAACACAGGTTTGATTGGAATTTCATAAAAAGTTTTAAAGGTAAACCTCTTACAAGATTTCCCTTAACTAGTTTATTCATAGTTTTGAAATTTATGTGTCCAAGCCTCCTATGCCAAAGTTCATATTCATCAGATGTGGCTTTTGCAAAGAGACAAGTTAGACCTCCTTTAGGAACAATATTCTTTAAATCAACACTATACATATTGTTCTTTTAGAAATTTAAGTAAAACTTAAACTTTCATCGGTTTAACTTAAAAGTTTAGAGATAAAACTAATACTTTAAGTGTCATTAAAAGAGAACACTATTCTTTTTTGTCACACTTTTATGAGCACCTATAGAGGTTAATCTTAACTCTCTTCAAAATACACATTCTCAAAATCTAAATTACCAGTTTTGATTGTACCTTTTCCTGTGATTTTCCTCCTTTGCGTTTCCGCCCAAAGGCAACACTATAATCCATCAATTCTCTTTATAGACTGTAAGATAGGAAACTTGTTCCCCTTCATGTACCTTAAAGCATCCATATCAACCATCTCCTTTAGATTGTAAATCCATTTGTGGATTGCCTGCACTTTAGTTATGAAATCATTTTCTTTGGGGCCCAAGCCATCACTGACTGGATCTGTCCTTGTGATCAACATAATCAAACTTCTTTAGGGGTGATTGATGCACTGTTGTGTTTAGTAACATGGTCTAAAACTTTATTCTTTGGTTTCCAAACCCAACAAGCTGAGGCCTTAACAGCATTAACATTATTTCCCTTAACAGCATTAAGTACTGCTTTTGGCCTAGCAGCATTAACTACTGCTTTTGGCTTAGCAGTATTAACTACTGCTTTTGGCCTAACAGTATTAACATTTTTATCCTTAACAGTATTAACCCTCTAATTAAAATTACTGTTTTTAAATGTTGTATTCTTATGAATGGGCCTCTTAACAGTTGAATGTTTTGTTTTAGAAAGATATGACATTGGTCTGGCAGCATTCACTATTGTTTTTGTGTGGGCAGCATTAACTTGTCTAGCAGTATTAACTGATACTAAACCAAACTTCATTAGTACTGCTCTTGGAACTATGTTCTTTTTAACACAAGGGTGAGTCTTTTTAGCAAAGTTTTGATGATTCACCCTTTTTGCATTGTTCTAAACTGGTTTTGTATTTTGATACCTGTTTTGATTCACCTTTTTACTAATCTACCTGCAAGTGATCAAAACTATCCACATACATAACATGCTTTGCTTAAACATCTCAAGTTACTTCCTAAATGTATGTGCTTAATTACACATACCATTTTTACCGAGAAATACTTTATGGGCCACCCGCACCCATCATGGGCCTAGGAAGCCCATTAAGCATTAATATCATGTCTTACATAAGCTTAAAGCTTTACAAAAGCCAATCTTAAACGGCCAAATACAAAAGCCCCAACTCATACACCATAAACACCATATTACACAAAGGTCCTTAAACCTTCACAACGTTAGTCCAGAAGGACTAACAGTGTCAGTTCAAAAGGACTAACAGTGCAAACACATAAGGAAAAC
The DNA here is from genome assembly GCA_026074375.1 of Tanacetum coccineum. NCBI lineage: Eukaryota > Viridiplantae > Streptophyta > Magnoliopsida > Asterales > Asteraceae > Tanacetum > Tanacetum coccineum. The sequence continues at coordinate 11,186 of BQNB010098732.1, forward strand.
AGGGCTAACGCCCGTTAAGCATAAACACGAAACCTTATCCCTAATTTCCCACCATTGATATTGTTCACCCGTCTCTTTCCTCTTTTTCCCCACAACATGCCAAACTTATTACTCTCCTATCAAACCCGACCCCATAACATAACAAAACCACGTTGGCAATCCTCTAAATCCCCATTCGTCAAGGATTGAAGACAAAGAATGGATGGCTTGGATGATAGAACTTAGAGAACACTCAAGATTGAAGGCTGAGATTGATTCTTGACTCACTCACACAACTAACACACCTCTCAATTGTTCAATGAGAACATAGTCCAAGAAACCAAGGCTTGATTTTACTCGCTATATATAGGACCCTTTGTAAGCCTTTAGGAGGAAGGAGATATATCTAGCTTTTTACTTTACAGCTTATTTACTTATGTTTTTACTTTATGCAATTTAAATTTCCAAGTCTTGTAATCCGTTTTTAAGTTTAATGAAATTTGAAGTTTTTAAGTTTAAAAATCTATTCCTTTTAAGTTTATGTTACTTTGTGTTCTAAAATCTTTGATAAGCTATTAAAAGCTCTTGTTTAACTCTCTTATAAGCTGTTTTATACTTAAACAATGAAAACTTTCTAGTTTTTGGTTGTTTAAGTCCTTTTACTAAAAATCACCAAAAATCTCAAAAAGCAATGGAGCATGGTTTATTGTGGATGGCCATGGGTTAGTGCTTATTGGATAAGCATTAGGGTGAGTTATAAGCTGATTTGGGTGCTTAACGTTTAACCAAAAGCTAAGGATCTTTATAATTTCTAAATTTCATTTTCAAGTCCATTTTATGCATCTGCTTATTTATTGCTTAATTTGTGCTTATTTTGCTTTTTAAATGCTTATTTTGTCTTTATTATGCTTATTTGATTTAGTTTGATGCAAGTCTTATTCTGTTTTAGCTTAAAATTCTGTTTTATGGATTTAATGGGGTGTTTGGCTTAGCAGAACTAACCATAAGTGAGTACTGCTAGTGCCTTTTAGTTTTCAAAAACCCAATTTGTTAAGCTTAAGTTAAGCCTTAGGGCCTGTTTTCATAAGTTTCTACAACTTAAAAACTCTCTTTCAAAGTTCTTAGTACTTAAGGTTTTAATCTATGGTTTTATAAGTTTGTCAAAAAGCTTTTATGTTAGATTCTGTTAGAATGCACTATAGTTGTTGCTTATGCTCATTTTGTTGTTTCCAATATGCATTAGAATAGAGTTTTAGGGGCCTGCACTTGTGGTCCTTAAGTTTTGAATCAAATCTGTCATAGAAATTGTTTAGGTTTCAGTTTTAGTTTTAAAATGTCCATTTTGAGAATCAAATTTAGATAAGCTTAAGTATGATTTAGGTTATGATTTTTATTTTATAAGCTCTTTGTAGTATAAGCTTATCTTGTTTAAAATTTCAGCCCTTAAGTTTAAGTTTAAGCCCTTTTAATTAAGCCTTGAAAGTAGTTTCATAGACTGCCTTCTATTTACCATTTTGCCATTCGGTTTGCTAATTTGCTTATTTGAACATTTCTGCTTTTCACTTATGCTTATTTTTGGTATGCATTTGCTTATTAAGTTGACTTATGCATGTTTTGAGCTTATTTGGTCAGTTTGAAGCTTATTCAAGCTTATTTGAGGTTTTCATTTTAGACAAAAGTTGTTAAGTGTTTAAGTTAGTTTTTTTTAGTTTTCTGCTTATTTCAAACTACTTTTCTGTGCTTATTATTGCTTTTCAAAAATAGTTGTAGTTTTAAAAGATGCTTATTTTTAGCTTATTAAAAAAGTTGTTAAAAAGTTGTGCAAAATAAAAACATTAGGGTGTAGGGGAAGTCAAGGGTGAGCAAGGTTTGAACCAGAGACATCTCCCTTAAACACACAAAGCCTTAACCATCTGCTACCAGTGGGCAAATCTGTCTACTTGGTGCAGAAGTTTGGTATTTAACCCTTTTTAGCTAGTTTTGCCTTATAAGCCCTTTTAGCTTATTAGCAGCTTATGGCTATAAGCTGTTGCACCCCATTTATTTTTCCTGCATTCTACATTGTTTAATCTACTTTCCCTGAATTTTTCAGATTTTTAGGATTAATTTAGTATTTTTAATCATTTAATTTCATTAAAAGTGTCTTTAATTCATAATAAATAAAATAAAAGAAATAGTTATAAATAGAATTATAATTTTTTTTGACCTTTTATTGATTTATTATGAATTAAGACATTTTAATGAAAATTAAATGATTAAAAATACTAAATTAATTCATAAAAATCTGAAAAATTCAGGGAACATAGATTAAACAATGTAGAATGCAGGAAAAATAAATGGGGTGCAACAGCTTATAGCCATAAGCTGCTAATAAGCTAAAAGGGCTTATAAGGCAAAACTAGCTAAAAAGGGTTAAATACCAAACTTCTGCACCAAGTAGACAGATTGCCCTACTGGTGCAGATGGTTAAGGCTTTGTGTGTTTAAGGGAGAAGTCTCTGGTTCAAACCTTGCTCACCTTTGACTTCCCCTACACCCTAAATGTTTTTATTTTGCACAACTTTTTAACAACTTTTTTAATAAGCTAAAAATATGCATCTTTTAAAACAACAACTATTTTTGAAAAGCAATAATAAGCACAGAAAAGTAGTTTGAAATAAGCAGAAAACTAAAAAAACTAACTCAAACACGTAACAACTTTTGTCTAAAATGAAAACCTCAAATAAGATTGAATAAGCTTCAAACTGACCAAATAAGCTCAAAACATGCATAATTCAATTTAATAAGCAAATGCATACCAGAAATAAGCATAAGTGAAAAGCAAAAATGTTCAAATAAGCAAATTAGCAAACTAGATGGCAAAATGGTAAATAGAAGGCAGTCTATGAAGCTACTTTCAAGGCTTAATTAAAAGGGCTTAAACTTAAACTTAAGGGCTGGAATTTTAAACAAGATAAGCTTATACTACAAAGAGCTTATAAAATAAAAATCATAACCTAAATCATACTTAAGCTTATCTAAATTTGATTCTCAAAATGGACATTTTAAAACTAAAACTGAAACCTAAACAATTTCTATGACAGATTTGATTCAAAACTTAAGGACCACAAGTGCAGGTCCCTAAAACTCTATTCTAATGCATATTTGAAACAACAAAATGAACATAAGCAACAACTATAATGCATTCTAACAGAATCTAACATAAAAGCTTTTTGACAAACTTATAAAACCATAGATTTAAAACCTTAAGTACTAAGAACTTTGAAAGAGAGTTTTTAAGTTGTAGAAACTTATTGAAAACAGACCCTAAGGGATTAACTTAAGCTTAACAAATTGGTTTTGAAAACTAAAAGGCATTTTAGAAGTACTCACTCATGGTTGATCTGCTAGCCAAACACCCTTTAAATCTAATAAAAACATATTTTTAAGCTAAAACAGAATTAGACTCTGCATCAAAACTAAAATCAAATAAGATAATAAAAACAAAATATGCAATTTAAAGCCAAAATAAGCACCAAATTTAAGCAATAAATAAGGAGATGCATAAAATGGACTTGAAAATGAAATATAGAACTTACAAAGATCCTTAGCTTTTGGTTAATCGTTAAAGCACCCAATCAGCTTGAGAAATCACCTAATGCTTATCCATTATGCACTAACCCTATGGCTCACAATATACCATGCTCCATTGCTTTTTGAGATTTTTGGTGATTTTAAGTAAAAGGACTTAAACAACAAAAACTAGGAAAGTTCTTCTTGTTTTGAGTATATAACAGGCTTAATAAGAGAGTTTAAACAAGAGCTTTTATAGCTTTCATGATTTTAGAACACAAAAGTAACATAAACTTAAATGGAATAGATTTGTTAAACTTAAAAACTTCAAATAATTCATTTAAAACTTAAAACAACGGTATTACAAGGAATGGAAATTTAAAAATTGCATAAAGTAAAAAACATTTGGTAAATAAGTTATAAAAGTAAACAAGCTAGATATATAGCCTTCCTCCTGAAGGCTTACAAAGGGTCCTATATATAGATAAAATTCAAAGCCTTGGGTTCTTGGACTTGTGTTTCTTCACTGAGACAATTGAGAGGTGTGTTAGTTGTGTGAGTGAGTCAAGAATTAATCTCAGCCTTCAATCTTGAGTGTTCTCCAAGTTCTATCATCCAAGCCATCCATTCTTTATCTTCAATCCTTGACGAATAAGGATTTAGAGGATTACCAACGTGGTTTTGTTTATGTTTATGGGGTCGGGTTTGATAGGATGAGTAATAAGTTTGGCTGGTTGTGGGGAAAAAGAGGAAAGAGACGGGTGAACAATATCAATGGCGGGAAATCAGGGATAAGGTTTTGTGTTTATGACTTAACGGGCGTCTTATAGCCCTGTTTTCCTTATGTGTTTGCACGTTAGTCCTTTTGGACTGACACTGTTAGTCCTTTTGGACTAACGGTGTGAAGGTTTAAGGACCTTTGGTGTAATATGGGTATATGGTGTATGGTTTTGGGCTTTTGTTTTGGCCGGTTTAAGGATTGGGCTTTTTTAAGCTTTAAGCTTATGTAAGTCTTGATATAAATGCTTAATGGGCTGCCTAGGCCCATTGGATGGGTGCGGGTTGGCCCATTAAGTATTTCTTCGGTAAATGGTATGTGTAATTAAGCACATACCAGTTAGGAAGTAACTTTGAGATGTTTAACAAAGCTTGTTTTGTATGTGGAAGTTTTGATCACTTGCAGGTAGATTGTAAAAAGGTGAATCAAAAACAGTTTCAAATACAAAACCTGTTTAGAACAATGCTAAAAGGGTGAATCATCAAAACTTTGCTAAAAAGACTCACCCCTTTTTTTTGTGTTAAAAAGAACATAGTTCCAAGAGCAGTACTAATGAAGTTTGGTTTAGTATCAGTTAATACTGCTAGACAAGTTAATGCTGCCCACACAAAAACAACAGTGAATGCTGCCAGACAAATGTCATATCTTTCTAAAACAAAACATTCAACTGTTAAGAGGCCCATTCATAAGAATACAACATTTAAAAACAGTAATTTTAATTAGAGGGTTAGTACTATTAAGGATAAAAATGTTAATACTGTTAGGACAAAAGCAGTAGTTGAATACTGCTAAGCCAAAAGCTAGTAGTTAATGCTGATAGTCAAATGCATAGTAGTTAATGTTGTTAAGGGAAATAATTTTAATGCTGGTTAAGGCCTTAGCTTGTTGGGTTTGGAAACCAAAGTATAAAGTTTTAGACAATGTTTCTAAACACAACAGTGCATCAATCACCATAAGAAGTTTGATTATGTTGATGCACAAGGCAGATCCAGTCAGTGATGGCCTTGGGTACCCAAAAGAAATGAATTTTCTTAAACTAATTGTGCAGGGCAATCCACAAATGGATTTACAAGATAAAGGAGTGGTTGATAGTGGATGCTTAAGGCACATGATAGGGAACATGTCCTATCTTACAGGCTATAAAGAGATTGATGGAGGATATGTTGCCTTTGGAGGAAACCCCAAAGGAGGGAAAATCACAGGAAAAGGTACAATCAAAACTGGTAATTTAGATTTTGAGAATGTGTATTTTGTAAGAGAGTTAAAGTTTAACCTCTTAGTGTCTCCATAAATGTGTGACAAAATGAATAGTGTTCTCTTTAATGGACACGTAATGATTGTTTTATCCTCTAAACTTTAATTTACCGATTATGAAGTTAAGTTTTTCTTAAAGTTCATTGATAAGAACAATATGTATAGTGTGATTTAAAGATATTGTTCCTAAATGAGGTCTAACTTGTCTCTTTGCAAAAGCCACATCTAATGAATATGAACTTTGGCATAGGAGGTTTGGACACATAAATTTCAAAACTATGAATAAACTAGTTAAGGGAAATCTTGTAAGAGGTTTACCTTTAAACTTTTTGAAATTCATCTAACCTGTGTTGCTTGTCAAAAAGGAAAAGCAACATAGAGCTTCTTGTAAGTCTAAAATAGTAAGTTCAATCAGCCAACCTTTACATATGTTGCACATGGATTTGTTTGGTCTAACATTTGTAAAAAGCTTAATGAAAAAGATGAATTGCCTAGTTGTCATAGGTGATTACACTAGGTTTAGTTGTGTTTTCTTTCTAGCTACTAAGATGAGATGTGGCATACTTTTAGTCATTTATAAACTAGAGTAGAAATCTAATAGATCAAGGTTAATGGTAAATAGGTGTGACAATAAAATGAGTTCAAAAAATAGAGATGATCAGTTTTGTGAGAGAAAAGGTATTAAGAGAGAATTTGGTGTAGCTAGAACTCCTCAACAAAATAGAGTAGATGAGAGGAAAAATAGAACACTAATTGAGGCTGCTAGGACAATGCTAGCTGATTCTAAGCTACCTACTACTTTTTGGCTTGAAGCAGTTAATACTGCTTGCTATGTGCAAAAAAAACATTAAGGAATTAGTAACTAAGCCTCATAACAAGACCCCTTATGAACTTTTTCTTGGTAGAAATCTAGTTTAGGCTTTATGAGACCATTTGGGTGTCCTGTTACAATTCTCAATACCATAGATCACTTAGGCAAGTTTGATAGTAAGGCTAATGAAGGATTCTTTGTTGGTACTTCAATCAAGTATAGCATTTTAGAGGTTATTCAACAGTGGAACTAGGATGTTTGAGGAGAACCTGGACAGTCCAGTTCAGTGAGAATACACCTAATATTGCAGGAAGTGGACCAATTTAGATTTTTGATATTGATGCACTAACAAAGTCAATGAATTATAAGTAGTTTTGCTAGTAAACCAGTTAATGATGTGCAGTTCAAAAAGAATGTGATGATGTAGGTTAAGCTTAGAATGGAGACTAGTTTACATGGCAAAAGATCTATATTCTGCTACCATTATGGATGCATGATTTACCATTCTTAAAAGTTAAAAAAGAGTTCTCCTGATGTGGTTCAAACCTTCAGGAGATGATGAAAAGAAGGTTACTGAAGAACTAGGAAAAGAAGGTGGTGATTCAAGTAAAGATAGTGTATGTAGTGATCAAGAAAAGGAAGATAATGTTAACAACACTAACAATGTTAATGCTGCTAGCACAAATGAAGTTAATGTTGTTGGTGGAAAATCAAGCATTGAACTTCCAAGATGATCCAAATATGCCTGCTTTGGAAGATATTGTCTATTCAGATGATGATGAAGATGTTGGTGCAGAGGATGGCATGAACAATGTTGTTATTGCAATTTATGCCTTGTAAGTCCTGATTCTAACTCAAGAGTACCAAAGTTCATCCGGTTGAACAAATTATTAGAGACTTGAATTCAGCACCTCAAACAAGAAGAATAACAAATAATTTAGAAGAACATGGTTTGTTTAGTTCAGTTCAGCAAAGAACAAACCATAAACACTTTCAAAATTGCTTATTTGCCTGCTTCTTATCACAAGTAGAACCAAAGAGGTAATCCAAGCTTGCAAGATCCAAGATGAAATAGAAGCTATACAGGATGAGCTTCTACAATTCAAATTACAAAAGGTTTGGACCTTGGTGGATTTACTAAATGGCAAAAGGCCCATAGGTACTAAATGGGTCTTTAGGAATAAAAAGGATGAAAGAGGAATTGTGATTAAAAATAAAGCAAGATTGGTTACTCAAGGGTACACACAAGAAGAAGGGATTGACTATGATGAAGTCTTTGCCCCTGTTGCAAGAATGATAAAAAAAAAAGGGGCAATTAGGCTATTTTGCCTCAGTTGCCTCATTTAAAGACTTTCTGGTGTACCAGACGGGATGTCAGAGTGCTTTTCTTTATGGTAAGATTGAAGAGGAAGTCTATGTTTGTCAACCACCAGGATTTGAAGATCCAGACTTCCCTAACAGAGTATACAAAGTAGAAAAGGCACTTTATGGATTTGTTCAAGCTCTCAAAGCTTGGTATGAAACCTTGTCAACTTATTTGTTGGACAATGGGTTTCAAAGAGGAAGTATACAAGACTTTGTTTATCAGAAGGGACAAAGGTGATATTATGTTAGTTTAAGTGTATGTAGATGATATCATTTTTGGGCTTTACAAAGAAAGTCCATTTATCCTGAGTTTTGAGAAGATAATGCATTAAGAAGTTTCAGATGTGTTCTATGGGTAAAACTCACATTCTTCCTTTGTGACTGGCAAGTAAAGCAGAAGGTGGATGGGAATTTTTATTCAGTCAAAGACAAGAGTTTGTTGATGAGATTTTGATAAAATTTGGTTTTACTAATGTCAAGACTGCAAGCACACCTATGGAAATTCAAAATCTTTTGCTCAAGGATGAAGATGGTGAAGAAGTGGATGTTCATTTATATAGATCAATGATTGGTTCCATTTGATGTTCTTACTTTTTCAGACCTGAATATTATACTTGTTTGCAGTATGTGCCTTTTTTGGGTAAAATACCAATTCAACCCCAAATGTGTCAACATCTTCATGCTGTGAAAAGAATTTTTTAGATACTTAAAGGTCAACCTAAATTGGGTCTTTGGTATCAAAAAAGATTATCCTTTTGATTTGGTAGCATACACTGATAGTGATTATACTGGAGCAAGCTTGGATAGGAAGTCCACAACAGGAGGTTGTTCAATTCTTGGAAGTAGAATTTAATATCAAGGCATGCGAAGAAAACAGACTTGTGGTTGAAAAATTCCACAACAGAAGCTGAGCATGTGGTTGCTTCAAGTTGTTGTGGACAAGTGCTTTGGATTCAGAATTAATTACTTGATTATGGGTACAATTTCTTGCATACCAAAATCTTTATTGATAATAACAGTACTATTTGCATAATTAAAAATCATGTTTTTTCATTAAAAACAAAGCATAAGAGATTGGACATCCAATTTATTAGGGATTGCAATGAAAAGAGTTGATTTAAATAGGTTAAAATCCATACTGAAAGAATGTTGCAGATTACTTACAAAAGCTTTTGATTGTAAGTAGGTGTCAATCATTTGGATTGCGAGTTACTTGAAATGCCAAATCCTTTTAAAAATAAAATCTTTTATCTCTGTTGTTTTTTGTAGAGTTTTGTATAACTTAGTATGTTATTGATGTCATTAAAAGTTTATGCTGTTAAGTATAATTAGTGCTGCTAGCTAGCTTAAGTCTTCATAAGTTGATGCTGTTAGTTAACTTAATATGCCGGTATAAACTAAACATTGTGAAAATATGAGAAAAAGAATTAAGAGAGTTGGTGAGAATAAAAACAGAAAGAGAGATGTGTGGAATAAAAACAGATAGAGAGTTTTGGTGAGTAAAAGATTTAAGAGAAGTGGTGAGTTGAAAAACAGAAAGAGAGTTGAATATATTAAAAATAAAGAGTGTTTGGATTAGAATTAGAGTTAATGCTAGTAACTCAAAGTTAATGTTGCTAGACGTAACTTACTACTGCTGTTGAAAGTTATGCAGCTAGGCATAAACTTACTATGATGTTGAAAGTTAATGCTGACTAGGCATACTTTCAACTGATAGTGAACGTGTATGCCTATTGAGGGTATTTCATAAATACTTTGATTAGCGTTTCCAATCACTCATTATCGATTTCATTTATCACTCATGTACTCTCTAATCACGAAACCCTAAATCAAATTTCATCTTTCATCATCAAAAACCCCAACACAATGATGACCTACAGTTTGCTGATCTCCACAATTTGGTCGTGTTTTTTATCTAACCCGCTGAAGTGAAGGGTGTTTGAGCACAATTGTTTGATTTTCTGAATGCCAACCCTATCAAGTTGCTTTATCCGGTTCAATCCTATTATTACACTTGCACATGAACAGTTCTGGTTTACTGTCAAGGTGAAAACGGTTAATAGGGAAGTACAGTTTGAAAGCCCTAGTGGGCATGGGAAGAAGCTAATTGTTAATTAAGCATATGTTTACGTGACCTTCTATGAATGTTGTGGAAGGTATGGATTGATTGCCTAATGCTACATTTTTGAAAAACTTACAATGATGGGGTACTGAAAAAATTTCACAAAAAGCTTACATTATATAAGGCATCTTTTTCTCCTCAATGGAAATTCTTTATTCATACCATTTTGCAATGCCTAAGTGCTAAGACTACTGCATGGAATGAATTTAGTAGCAATATGGCTTTTGTAATTATATGCCTAGCTATAAACCAAAAGTTTATCTTTTTAAAGTACATATTTGAAAGTATGGTGAAGAACTTGGAGAATATGTCTGGTAAATTTTTGATGTATCCAAGGTTTGTGCAAGTATTTTTGGAGAAACAAATTGAAGGAATGTCAAATCATAAAAGGATTTATGTTACACCCTCTTACACTAAGAATATTTTTAGAAACATGAGAAGGGTAGGGAAAGGATTTTCTAGAAGGGACACACCCTTATTTCTTACAATGATGGTACAAGCTCAACAAGAACAGGGTGAAGGTTCAGCAATGCCCACTGATCCACATCACGCACTCACCATTATTCAACCATCAATATCTCAACCCTAAAAGAAAAAAAGATCAAGAAGGCCAAAGAGAAATGACACTAAGGTATGTCAGCCTAGTGGTCCTACAACCAATGTTGCAGATGAAGCTGTCAATGAGGAGATGGATGACAATTTGGAAAGGGCTGCTACTACTACTACTAGCTAAGATGCAGAGCATGATAAGGGAAACATAGATAAGACCTAATCCAAGGTAACACCTAATGAACCAAGTTTCCTAGGAACTAGTTCAGGTGGTGGTCCTAGGCGCCAAGAAACCATAGGGGATACAATTGCTCAGACTAGGTCTGATGATGTATCTAAAACATCTAATGATTCACTGTCGACAGGAGTTAACACACCTCAAAGTGATGAGGATAGACTGAAACTTAATGAATTGATGGAATTTTGTACCAAATTGCAACAAAGAGTCCTTGACCTGGAGAATACAAAGACTGCTCAAGCTTAGGAGATTACAAGTTTTAAAATGAGAGTTCAAGAAAGTTAAGAGAAGGAAAGTGAGGTCAAAGAACTCACAAGCTCAAAAGATTATACAAGGTTGGTAGATCTGCAAGAGTGATTTCCTCTAATGAAGCTAGTTTGGGTGATCAGGAGGATGCATCCAAATAGGGAGGAAAATTAATGACATTGATAAAGATGTAGAGTTTACATTGGTTGATGAAACTCAGGGGAGGACGTTCGATTCATGAGGCTTATAATAATCCCCCTATAACGTTGTCTGATCCACATCGTTATGTCTTGATGATTTTAAAGAAATTATACTTGTGTTCGGAATTTATTATAACTATAAACTCTATGGATTCACTCAACATTATTGTTGACTTTTAGCATGTTTTATCTCAGGTCCTTGAAGGTAATACGGTGATGAAGATTTCGGAGAAGCTAATGAAATGAATATTTTAAAGGCCCATTTAAATAAAATCATTCGAAGAAAATATTTGAATATGATGTAATGATTATGAAAATATTTGGGACCTATGTTGTGAAACATTTTATTTCGAATGGTTATATTTAAAAACGTCTCTTTTCGAGTTGTTTTCTATGCTTGAGTTATTGTATTAAGGCGTAGCACCCCAAATGACCCTTCCGCTGATATATGAAAAATGGGGGTGTTATAGATTTGATTAGTATTCAAATTATCAGAAGATAATAGACTTTAAAAATTTTGTAAATAACTTTTTACCAGTGATAATACAGATGACTACTCGGATAGTTGAAAATAATTCATAAGTGTTGGAAATAATTAAGACCTCGAAGATGGAACCTTTAACTTATAAAAAGGATTTCTTTTCAGAAAAAGTTTTCACAAATTAACTTGATTAACTCAAGACTTATATTTAGTAGACTAGACCAAATGTGTCACTTAAATAATCCAGTTTCTAATATATCAAAGCTTATTTTATTTATCAATTCACGAAAGTGGATTTCTTTACACAAACGATAAAGATCACAGACAAATCTTTAAAACCACATAGATAATAACGGGTCTTTTGACCTATACCGATATGATTATATAATCTAAGTTGATCAGCAAAACCGATAAGATAGGATATAATAGGATTGCAACATAAGCTTGAGATTAAAGAGATCATGATCATACCAAACACTTATTCATTATCATAACATCACTGAGTAGTCATTAGAGATTTTAGCCTTTCATGGCTAAGGAGTTCATACCATAATTTGATTTGATAATAGACTTCATTCTTTTACTAAACTAGTATGGTGTTCTTCGTCGTTCTTGGTGATTTGATCTTGATTCTTCAAAGGATATGGTGTTTATGCTTGGAGAATGCTTAGGAATTCATAAGGGGGAAAAGTGTATGTATGAGTTAAAGAATGTATGAGAGGATGATTGAAGGATGAATACTTAGTTGTTTGTAAGTATGAGATGATTTGAAATGTGTGAAATTCGTCCTCTATTTATAGGCTGAGTGAGAGGTGAAAGTGCGGCGCACAAAGGAATTTGTGCGGCGTACTTGGTGATTAAATGCAAGGGAATTAAATGTTTATTGGAGAAGTGCGGCGCAGGCGTACTTAGGGTATTAATGCAGTAGCATTTATGTCTTCATTTATTCTTCAATGTCAGATAGAAAGTGCGGCGCAAAAAGAAAATTGTGCGGCGTACTTGTAGAGTTAATGCGTTCAATTGACTAAGTCTTTAATTCCATTGAAGTGAGGAGAAGTGCGGCGCACAAGGGATAAGTGCGGCGCACATTTGCACTTTTGAGCTTGAACTTTATCTTTTCTTGTATATTGTCTTCCCGAAGTGTATAGGTACTCAATCTTGTTGTGTTTGAGCTCGAGATATCTTCAAGTGAACCTGCACATATTTCATGCTATTAAGAATCGAAAGTTCACGAGAAATGATTAAATATAAACAAATAACGCCACCGAAAACATGTATGTTAGGATTAAAAGCCTTATTGAAGTTACTGCTGCTAAAGTTTGTGTTACTGCTGCTAAGTAAAGTTAGTGTTGTTCAGTAATCTTAATGAAAAATATCCTAAGTAGTTAGTACTGCTAGTTACTACTGCTAGTGTAACTTAGTACTGCTAGTGTAAATTAGTACTCCTAGTTACTACCGCTAGTATATGTTAGTACTTTTAGAGTAAAGTTAGTACTGCTGATGAAGATTGAAGAAAATATTCTAAGTAGTTACTACTGTTTGTACACAGTTAATGCTGCTGGTGTATAAGTTACTACTGCTTGTTAAGAGTTAATGTTGTTGGTACAAAGTTACAACTGCTGAAAGATAAAGATTGCTTGAAGATCAAGATTACTTATGAGATAAGGATTGTTATTTATAGAATAGATCTTTGAGAATAATCTAAGTTTTAGTAATATATTGTAAATCGACTAGGACTCCTTGGTGTATAAAAGGAGGTCATAGAGCATAGAGTTTTATGTATCTTAGTCGTATAATTCATAGTTTCAAGGTTTTGTAACCCTAATACTAGGAGAGTATTCGTATTATTTGTAATAATAATATTGGAGCTTTTATTATTGAATTATATTGTCTTGTTTTACTGTTTCATTAACTAAACCTTAAACAAGCTTAAGGAATTCGATCTATTAAAGTGGGATCCAACAAGAGGTATCCTACATCCTGGGACAACAAGTGGTATGAGATCTTGTTGAGAAGCTTTGAATAAGAAGAACCTGTTTGAATATACACGATCTCTTTGCTAGAAGATATAGATTCAGAATCTGCACATATGGTGGTTGCATCCAAGGTTCCAATGCTCAAACCTGGTGAGTTTGAGTTATGGAGGATGAGAATAGAACAGTACATCCAGATGATTGACTATGCTCTATGAAGGTCATAGAGAAACCCTTGATCAAACTTTTGATAGGCTTTAGAAGCTTGTGAGTCAGCTGGAGATTTTGGGTGAAACACTTTCACAAGAAGATATGAACCAGAAGTTGTTGAGAAGTTTATCACCAGAATGGAGCACAC
>BQNB010098733.1:0-19634 GCA_026074375.1 Tanacetum coccineum
ATAAATTATGATTCAGCCCTTCGACGTAATAAACCCTTTTGATAATGATTGTTCCTTGAACTAGATCTCCATAACCAAGAATTGGTGCAATTTGATCATTCCTAAACTTCCCCGTACCTAAAAATTTCTCCACAAAATTGGTTAGAAGCTTGAGATTTCCCATCATGTGCTTTGAGTACCCAGAGTCGACGATGAATAGGATTATCTCTACAAGCTTTTGCAATGGCTCAGCATCAAAGATTGGTCCAGAATTGTCAACAACATCTAGAGTAACCTCTTGAATCTGTGCCATGTACATATAATGTGCTTCCAATTCCTGATCGTCAGGTTCATCATCAGTGTCATCCTTCCAGTCAGCTTGCTCTGCATTCAACTGAAATCCAGCTTCCTCTTGCTTACACAATAGCATCTTTTCCTTGTGATAAGCTGCATCCTTTGGTCGATCCGGTTTCTGACATTCTCTTGCTACATGCCCATATTCCTTGCAATTATAACACTGAATCCCAGATTGTTGCACCACCCGTGTACCTACATTCTCCCTAGCCCTAACAACATTAACTGCCCTCTGATTATCATACCCAGTTCCTATGTTGATTCTTGGAGTATTATCCTGATTTGCTCTAGTGGTGTTTGATGAAGTTCTGAGGTTGTTGTTGGTAGGTTTGTAGATTTTCTTGAATGATAGAGAGATTAAAGCCATGAGTTTATCAATCTCATTCTCCTTTGATAATGCATCATCTTCAGCAACCATTTTAGGTTCTTGATCATAAGTAGAGTTGACAATTGCTTTACCTCTGTTTCTGGTAGCAGCTTGTTGTGGTCTGGTTGAGGAATTTTGAGTGTAGTAAGTAGGATGGTTTTGAGGATGGTAAACTGGTTGTTGTTGAGCAACACGTGCAAATGGATTAGCAGTACGTGCTAGTCTTTCAGCTTTTATCTCGTTGACTTCATTTTGGTGTTGCTTCAAAATGTTATAAAGTTTGTGGTAGGAGACAGTCTTCAACTCTTGACTCTGCTTAACAAGTTTCATAAACCTTTGCCATTCTGGTTGTAATTGAAGTAAGAACTGAACATTCACTTGATGATTGGTAACATCACACTTATTTCTAACAAGCTCATTTATCATCTTGTAAAACTTTGAGTAATACGATTCATGTGATTCACCATCCCGTGAGGTGAACTTTCCAAATTCTTAATACAGACTGGTTTCAAGATCTTGGACATTGATTGACTCACCTTGTTTCAACATTTCAATGGATTTCCACATCTCTATAGCATTTGGACAAGCATCAACCATGCAGTAGATATCATTGTCTATCCTTGTGAAAATTATATGAACAACTTCGGCCTCAGCATTCAATAGGTTCCTTATGTCTTCTGAAACATTCTTATAGTTCTCCATGTACCCTTCTGTGGTGGTTTCTGAACTACATTCTGCAACTGGAATTGTTCTTTCAGCCTATTTGAATTTGTAAGGTGGATGCTCAAGACAATAATGGATAAGTTCATGATTAGGTTTGGTGTAAATGTATCTTTTGATTCTGGATTTCCACTGAACGTAGTTACCAGGCGCTAACATTGGAGGACAATATTTACCACCAGCTTCCATGATGGCATTGTAAAGATCACTTGATGTTTGAGTTTGCATGTTGTTGTTATTGGTATTTGACATATTAATGTTGTTGTGAAAGGATATCAGATCTTAAGTTTATGAAGTGATTGTTGTTGTGGAATTGAGTAATGAAATCTAGTTCACGGGATTTTACAAGTCTTGATTAAACCGAGAAAGAAATGAGTATTTTGTGGGATTTTACTAAATCAAGAAGAAACCATTAAAATAGAACGGTTGATTAAAAAAAACATGTCAAAATTGGTTGATGTGTCAAAATCGGTACAAGGTCAAAATCGGCTAGAAGCAATTTCGATTGATGTCAAAATCGGTTAATGGCAATACTGGTTGATGTCAAAATCGGTTAATGGCAATTCTGGTTGATGTAAAAATCGGTTAATGTCAATTCTGGTTGAATGGCAAAATCGGTTAGTGGCTTTTTCGGTTGAATGGCAAAATCGGTTGACTGCCTAAACCGGTGCACTCATGTGCCTAAATTGTCTCATTCAAACTTTTCCAGAAAACCAACTTTTGAAACACCTAAAAGACACACTTTTTAACGTTTTTTGTTGATTTCTTTTGCAAAACTAAGTATAACTAAGATACTCTTAACATAAAAACACAAACTTTATGATTTTTAACACCAAAAAATTTACCACTTTTTGAATCAAGAAAAAGTACAAAATAAGCTTAAATTTTTTAGGAAGAACCTTGTTTCTACTTAAAAAACTACTAAACTAATAAGCTAAATAAACTAATCTATAGAAAACAAGAAAACTTTAACCAAATAAGCTCGAAATAAGCTCATATAAGCCACGGTATAGGCTTGTATGAAGCTTAATAAGCTCAAACCACTACAACAGATCACCAAAAACCCCTTGGCGATTGATACCACATGTTATCCTAATATCTAATCCATATCATCACACAATAAGCTAACCAATAAGCCCTTTATGAACCGAATAAGCTAAGAGAAAAGAGATGGAAATAAGAAGAATATTTAGAGAGATAAAAAGATTGGTATGATTATCACTATGAGAAACAAATGACAACCAACACCCTTCACCACATGAGGTCAAGGGGTATTTATACTTCTAGTCTCATACCTAGGAGTATGGACTATTATCATGGGCCAAGCTTGGCTTGTGTTGGGCTTTAGCCCGAAACATGGACAATATTAGCTTAAATTCCAAACCTGTTAAATTCGACTAGCTTATTACAATACGAGGCTAATTGTGATTAAAAAGATCGATAACATTCTTGTTTAACTTATATAAAAATAAGGCTAACAAGACCCCTCAAATCTACCGCCACCACCGCGTGTTTCACATCCACCACCCAGATTTGAACATCCATTGGAGGGCAGGGGGCATAGATTCCAAATAAACCTGACCCCTATATATTGTCGTAGAAGCTGTTCCTAGGAAGGATTATGGTTCTCGGGTATCCAATCAATTAATTCCCTAAACCGGGGAAGCTTAAGCAGAAATGAAAGGGTAGGTTGAACCACCACCTCAACCTTTGTTTGTTAACATCAACTACAATGTACCTCAACTAGAAAATTTGCCACCAAACCTAGGAAATCAATAATTTCCTAACCCTCCCAACAATATCTTGGATTTCATACATCCAAATGTCGTGTCTCACCTTCACAACATGTTTTGTCAATGTTGTAGCACTACTAGGCATGAAATCCACATGCTACGGGAACGTGTTAATTACATGTTTTCCTACTTCCGACACCACCTTGGATCTTCATCCAACCGACCATACTTTCCGCACTAATCACCTTGGTGTTTCGTTACTACCTCGGATTATATGGTAGAAAAGCTTTTATCCCAAGATTTGGAATCTACTAGTTTATTTTATTTTTATTTTTCTAGTTTATTTAGATTTTTCTAGTTGTTGTTATTTTTAGTTTATTGTTTTGCTCAATTTTATGTTTCCTCCCTTATAATGAAATTAACAATATTATTTGTTTGTGTTGTGATGATGGTGGTTGTTATGCTTATATATATGCATGTGTTGTTGCTATATATATATTTGCTTGTCTACTAACTTTGTTTTGTAGCACGTCGTCTATAGCTTGATTCCTTGGTGCCTCTAAACAAGGGGAGGGCAACAGCATCAACAAGTTCCTCGCGTTATTTTAGAGTAAAATCTCCTACGGTGAATCCTCGGGCATAACACCCAAGGGGGTAGCACTTGCATAACGTCTTATTTCTACTTTGCATGCGTTACACCGTTACTTTGTATTCGTCTAATACGACTTGCAATCGCACCTCCACAACACTTTTTGCTTGAATTAAATCAATTGATTGTGGCTATAATCCCTAAGGTTGATTCTCCTTCGCGTATTAATGATTTCCATCTCAATTCTTGTTGCAATGTTCTCTATAAGTGTATAAGTAATATTATCTCTAATCGCATTAAGGAATGTTTAAATGATCTTGTTAGTGATAATCAATCATCTTTTTCTGGGGCGTATAATATCAAATAATATCCTTCTAACTCAAGAGATAATGCATAATTATCATCTTGATTGTGGTCCTCTGAAATATGCTTTTAAAGTTGATATTCAAAAAGTATATGACACTGTGGATTGGAGTTTCTTAAAGGAGGTTTTGATTGGTTTTGGTTTCCATCTGAAGATGATTGCTTGGATTATGAAGTGTGTTTTGACTACTTCTTTTTCCCTAAGCATTAATGGTGTTCTTCACGGTTTCTTTAAAGGTAAATGGGGTCTACATCACGGTGACCATATGTCCCCTTACCTTTTTACCCTCGTTATGGAAGTTTTAACGCTTATTATCCAACATAAAGTTTAGGATTCTAACGTGTTTGCATATCATCATAATTGTTTGAAATTGAGCATTGTGAATTGCTATGCGGATGATCTATTACCCTTTGCACATGGATATATCAGTTCTGCTAGGGTTATTAGAGATGATCTTGACGAACTTAATGTTGCCTTCCATTTAGTTCCAAGCATCTCAAAGAGTACCGTGTGATTCTGTAATGTTCAGAATCATGTTAAGGTCTTCGTTCTTAATATGATGCCTTTTGTTAAATGTACGCTTCTCGTTAGATATTTGGGTGTGCCTCTTATTTATACTAGATTGATTTATAGAGATTGTTGGGAGTTGGCTATAAAGGTTCAAAATAAAGTAAAGGATGGGAAAAATAAGTTTCGTTCTTTTGCGGGAAGATTGCGAGTTATCCAATAGGTGTTATCCTCTATGCATGTTTATTGGGCTTATTGCTTTATTATACCTATTCGTATCGTCTTGGATATTGAACAACACATGCATGGTTTTCTTTGGTATCAAAGAGAGATACGAAAGGGTAAAGATAAAGTTTCACGGGCTTCAGTTTGTCTCTTTAAGAATAAAGGTGGCTGGGAATTCGTAGCTTGGAATCGTTTAATATTGCTTTGGTGACTACGCATGTTTGGAGTCTCTTAATCTTAAAGGAATTTCTTTGGGTTAAGTGGAATATGAGTTGGCGTTGGCCAAAATTACTCCAAGTACGTCCTATTATCCGTGAGTTTATTTGGTCTAAATTGGGAGATGGTAAGTCCACATCTGTTTGGTATGATCATTGAGGTTTTATTAGATCGTTAAGGAACATGCTCTCAGTGCGTGATATTACTATATGTAGATGTCTCTTCTCTTGCAATGTTGATGATTTACGTCGTAATGGGAAATGGCCTTGGCCAAATGAATGGGCTGGTATGTTTCTTGAAATTTATACTCTGGCACGCCTATTCTTTATGCAAGTGTGTTAGATCTATCATTTGGAAGAATCATACTAATATGTTTTGTCTGTTTTTAGTAGGCTTGGCTTGGGATGCTATACGGCCAAGAGAGGTTGAGGTAGAGTGGGCTAAGGTTGTTTGGTTCTCACATTGTATTCCTCGATATCCCTTTGTGTTGGGAAGTGCTCATGTCATACGGATATTTATACGGCTAGAAATAAGTGAGCCTACGGGGTCACACACGTATACACATAGATATCATTCTATTAATATATATAATAATATAGGCGTATATTTATTATATTTATTAATACTTTAACGGTAGAATACTTAACGGTTGTTAATTAGTTCGTTTATGAATAATTAACTTTAAGCCCCTTAATTAATATTTAATGTACATAATAATTATACAAAGTCAAAAAGTCAACCCAATAGGTGTTTTGGGCTTTGTTTTGGCCGACCATAACCAAGAGAAAATAGAGGGTGGGCTTTTGTTGAATTAGGCCCTAAGTGTTCATACTTAGATGCCCTAATCCCACCCCTATATAAGAAGGTTATTTTTTTATCCTTTATCTCCATCCCTTCTCCTCTTCTCTTCTCTCTAGTCGATCTAAGGAAGCCTCATGAAAGGGAACCCAAAGTTCGATTTTCTAGTATTCGGTATTCGTTAGTTTGGGAACTAGCATTCTGGTGATATCGAGTAACGTGTAGTGTGGATACACATAGAGATTACTTAAATTAGTAACTCGATGATTGGTTTTGCATGGTGTAATACACGTGCATATTTTGAAGAAGCTCTGATTCTTCCATAACTTGATTGCTATATGGTACGGTTTTCCGTTTATGTTTTACGTTAATTATATTGGCTATATGTTTATTTTCTGTTGCGTAGCTCGTATATTATTATGGTAATAATAGGTTATTAGATAACTAATTATAACAGTGGCATCACGAGCCACTCATATAGCTTTATAATTACATAAAAACGAGTAAAAATGCTTATAAAACGCATATTTGTTATATTTTTCTTGCTTTTATGTGTAACCCCTTTAGGGTTTTATTTTTTTGAATATAAAGACTCCTAAGAGTCACTTAAAATCTGGAAATATAAATATGGTTTTTATTTTTACATGATTATGCACGCTTATTATGTTGTTTGGCTTATAATTCGCGTTAATTTACTTATTGTTGCTTATTTATTTTTTATAATATGTTAAACATCTGTTTACGTGCATGTAAACCATGGTTCTTTAAGCTTAATATGTCTATTATGCATTATTGATAATGTAGTATGCTTATTTGATGCTTAAAACCTTGATACGCCTTGAATTTGCATAAGTGATTGATTATTTTTAAGTGCTGATTCCTTGACCTTCGCCTACTAAAAACTGATTTCTCGACAAACCGTAAGGAGTTGGACTATGAATTTTATTTTTGGGAATTCACAACTCTAGTAGCTAAAACTTTCATGTTTAGTGCAAAAAGGGGGGAAGACTTTTTCCTTGCCTGCTCGTGGTACAAAGTCGAAAATTCTAATCAATAAGCTTTTGTACTATTCTTGTTTACATCAAGTATAGTGACCTTTGCAATCAAGAAATCAATGTGTATGTACCACGTGTTCTAGGATGATTTGACAACACGTTGGGGGTCTTATTTTGGTGTTTGATGCATATATTGGTTGTGTTTTAATGTGCATTAAATGTCTACGTGTTTTAGTATGATTAATTGTTCGATTTTGTTTTGCTTATTTTATAATGTGGCATTTTGTTATATATTGTGAAAAAATGATTTTTGAAATTTAATATGGACCAAAATCAATCGATCATTATGCTTAATTTATATATATTGATATGTACACTTTGCTAAATCATGTTGCGAAATATACGTAAACTTGTTATTTCTTGCAACATTCTATAACGCAGGGGTTTAGTGATTTCTGAAAAGGAACCCGCGACGGAATAACACAAGAATAAACATTTTTACAACAGCGTTTTAACAATATTAATAGTATGTCGTAATCATTACTAAGGTTTGATTATTTCCCATGGGGATTTAATCTTATCTGCAGTAATTTAATTACTTATACTTGGAAATATTGAAAACTAAATGTAGTAACCCTAATTTTATAAATCACATGTGGATTATAAAATATAAGGGATGTTTTTCATACATAGAAATTAAAACAAATATGGAAATGTTTTAAAAATGCTAGTGTAATAAGGATGTATACATGCTTCCTCATACATAATTTTGGTACATTTATTTTTATCAAAATTTCTATACCCTAAAATTAAGTCATTTGCCATCCAAGTATGCAATCACTTGAGTTTGTTTGTTACTCTAAGACAGTCTTACGTGAATTGCAAAACAAGGTAATATAATAATCGTATGGTCAGACCTGAGACTATATAATTACTGATTTCAATTTGGATGACTCATATCGAGTATGGTTGGTCAAACCTTCGACCCGAGGCATGCGATGGGGCAAAACATGCTAACATGACAATGTTATTCTAGATAATGTTGCCTTGATCTTGACATTGTAATTCTGGATTATGATTCCTTGGGCCCCATACAAACTAAGAGTTGCACATGTAGGCAAGTATCACCTGTTGATTACCTTTTGAGTTTACCATTTCTAGTAGATCAACTGCATTAATGGTAGAATGTCAAGTTAGATCTTAGACTCTTGAATAAAATTAATTGTTTATTTTATATAAACGTGGGTAGTTATTTTTTTAAGAGATTATTTATCAAAAATACTAATATTTTCTGAACTTTTGACTGTTTTGTAGATGGCTGCTTCCCAAAACATAAACAATTCGACTCTTGGGTCAATTCTTTAGAGTGAGAAACTTACTGGACCAAACTTTACGAACTAGCATCGGAACTTAAGAATTGCTCTTAGGTTCGAGAATAAGCTAGTTCATTTTGAACAACCTTTGATACCTCTTCCTTTACCTGTTGCATCTCAAGTTACGCGTGATGCTTATGAAGGACTGTTTGACGTACAAAATGAGGTGGCTTGCCTTATGATTGGTAGTATGTCTCATGATCTTCAGAGGGATTTTGTAAACTACAAGGCATATGACATGATCCACAAACTAAAAACTATGTTCGAGGAACAAGCTAAGCAAGAACTATTTGAAACGGTTAAAGCATTCCATACTTGCAAATAGGAGGATGGTCAGTCGGTGAGCTCTTATCTCTTGAAGATGAAGAGCTACTTAGACTCTTTGGAATTCCTTGGCTTTCGTATGCCTAATGAACCTGGTGTGAGTCTTATTTTGAATTCTCTAAAAAGGACTATGATCAGTTCGTATAGAACTATAATATGCATAGTGATGGTGTACCCCATCTGACGACTCGGAGCCTAGCCTTCGACGCTGTACACAACACTTCAACGTGTTCATTGGCATATAGTCCATTAAGGGCTACCGTAAGGGAATCGCCAAAATACAAAGAAGCCCATCCAAAACGGAGCCTCGAGCCTTCGAAGAACCCAAAGCTTCCACATAGACGAACAAGGCTCCGAGCTAAAAGACAAAATAGAATATTTTGTGGACCCAACAAGGACAAACGGTTGTCCTTTATTCCCACTCGTGCATAACCGCTGCATGTACGCACAATCTCGGAGCCTCGACAGACATCCTCTCATTGGCTAACGAGAATATGTTCCATCTCATCCAATCATAATCAAACACGTAGCAAGGTCTAGCTCCTTCCTAATGTTTTCCTATTTATAGCCGCCTCATTTATCCAAATCAGGTATGTTCTTACACACTTACTACTTTCTCTCTCTAAAACACACACCATTTCCATGTTTACTAATTCTCACACCAAAGCCGGTTCGTAGGGTCCACCCCTACGCTCCGTGCTAACCCAAGTGATTATTTTCTATATTATTTCAGATCTACACCCATGCTTTAAAGTATCCAAGTTTGTTCTTCATACAACATGCTCTGATCGAGAAGGTACAAATCATTGTACGATCTGTGGCACATCTAGTGGGACCCGCGAAATACTATCGTAGGGTCATTTTGTACTCTACCTACATCGATAAATTTACTTTTATGATGTTATGGTAATGGAAATTGATATAACACCTTCATTACCGACACTCATGACGTCAGCAAGAGTGACCACTGGTGAAGAAGAGAGATAGATCGAAGGAAGACCGCAACTCACCACACCTTTGAATCCCACCTCAAACATCACCTTAAGTAGCCAAACATACTTCGTGACCCCAGTACATCTTGACACGCAGGCAGTAGACGAAGCCTTTGTCATGGCCAACTATCTATAGTTAGAGCCCTCCTGATGAAAAAAATAAGAGAGTTAAGGCTGCAGGGTATTGCGACACGTTTGAACTACTCAAGTGAAGACGTTGACGAGGAGAGAGAGAGTTGGAGGCGCCACCTAGGTTTCGGTCGTAGCCTCACAGAGGGGTGAAGGGGCAAGCTACAGAAGGTTGATGTGTCGTTATGAGTAGGTATTTTATGTATCAAGTTTTATTATTTATTTTATGCCGATTATACCTATAAACAACACTCTAACGGGCAATGTACCCGATCAGACATAGCTTTGTTGGTAAGTAAGGTCTCGATCACTAAGAGCGAGATCGTTAATTCCTAATTCTATCTATATTTTAATAATCTAAGTTAGTTCTAATTTATGTTAAACCTAAGTTAAACCTAAACTAATGATAAAATGGGGGTTTCAGTCTGAGAGACTAACACAGTTTGGGTTCTCTAACCTAGGGTTTTGATGATAAGTAAAGTAATAAACACACACAAGAAGATGAACAAATGATAGAGGAGCAGTCAAACACTAATGTAAGGAAAACATATCAACTATGAATAATCTGATAAAATGCAAGTTTGTTTATTCAGTGCAATGGGTGCTTATCTCGAGGCGGCATGTCATTTCTAGATTTAGGTAGTACTTCTTCCTAAAACATAGACACGCTAATTATGTCACAATTAAACGCATCCGCATAAAGCATCCTTTTATTGATTATAATCTATCTTAGGAGATTAATAATGGCGATCTTATTAAACCCTAGCCCATCGGGACTTTACCCACTTACTGCTTAACGGCTCTTTATATACTAGTAGTCCAGTGTCCGAATCTTTACCAAAGGAAGCAGAACGCTATACTAGGTCACCTGCCAGGACAACTTATTCCCTTAAACGATTGGTAAAAATAAGACAATATTTGTGATCCTATGATTCTAGATATATAAATTGCTATATGGAGAGCAATCCCGGACTCTTAGCCTACGCCCAAACAACACAAAAGTTATAGCGCATAAAATATGTAGGACTAGACCCAGTTGAATGATAGGTCGCATACTTAAGCACGTAAAGAAGTATAAATTGATAAACATAATCAACAATCAACGATAAATTAAGCAATCGATATAAACAAACCAAACATTAAACCTTCATAAAAATGGCTGATACCTAAAGGTATTAGTCATTGTAAAAATACACATTGTTTCATATATGAACGATTAAAGAAAAGTAACCTTAACCGAACGCGTATTTGATTGTGCGAAGATTACAAGAGTTTTCCTATGATCTTAAGGCTCTTTTTTGACCTTTTGTGCCCTTCTATTCGTCTAATAGTCAACTTGGTGGTTTAGGGCTTCACTTGCATACCTAAAACTGAGTTTAGAGTTTTGTATTTATAGAGTCTAGAAATTGATCGATACGCCATATCGGGTGATGTGGGATACAACGTATTAGGGATTTCTTGGAGTAAGGAACACGATTGATATCTTTTAGAATCTTCTAATGTTTGACCTTTGATACGGCGTATTAAGTCTTCGTGGATACGGCGTATTGGGTCTTCAATCCTTCATGGTTATTTGTGAAGTGCAGGCACAGATACGCTGTATCTTCTTGATGGATACATCGTATTAATGTAAAACCAGTTGGTTCTTCTTCGTTGACCAAAGTATTATATACGGCGTATCGTTGATGTGGATACGACGTGTACTTCAAAGTCAGGCAATGGTCTTTTAATTCATCAAAGTCTTGGATACGTCGTATAGGTCTAGAATAATACGACATATTGACTGTCATTTCAGTAGACTTTCTCGAACTCTTCATTTAAGATCCAAAATGTGTGCCTTTTAGATAATCTTCACAAAGTACTCCATAATTACTGCAAATCTCAAATATAAACGATTAAGTACCAATTCTTGTAATAATTATACAAAATGGGTAATTTTCATGGATAAATGACGCTATAAAAGTGACGTTATTTGATGGGTAATTCTCCTTATTTTCCTTTCTTATTTTTCTTGTGTTCATCATGAAGTGAAAGTGGTTCCCGGGTTACCTACATTTGGTATCACTCGCCACGGGTGGGTTTAGTGATTTGTGGTTTTCATGTTTAAAAAGCTTATTTTGTTCTTAAAAACTACTTCTCACTTGTTTCTCAATCTGCAAAGATGCTTATTTTATAAAAAAAAGTGTCACGTTTTTTTTCTTTCTTTTTACTTTCAACCACTAAGGGTGCGTTATTGAATAAAAAAAGAGCTTCTTTAGTCGTCTTACAAGCTTATTAAACCTTATTTACAAATCTCATTATATGTGTCTTATTTTCTTAGTTTCTGTGGTTTTTGCTTATTTTGTGTGGCTTATTTCGTGAAAAACATCTTCTCAAAAGCTTATTTATCACTGCTCAAGTTTTGGCTTATTTCGAGTAAAAAGCTCTAATCTTTTTTGTCACACCTTTAAAAGTAGCTTATTTTGTCGTGGCTTATTGAGGTTATGAAACAGCTTATACTTTGAGCTTATCTACTAGCTTATTGTCGAAGCTTATTCAAGGTTGGGTTAGCTTATTGTGGTCCAAAGGTTGAAGACAAGTAAGAAACAAAGATCCAAGGTTTTAGGAGCAAGGACGATAGTACCGTTTTGGTCTCTTGTGAAGCAACCGAACAACTTTAAGAACCGAACAACTTTGTGGTACCGAACAACTAAACAACTTTGAGTACCGATCAACTCGAATCCTTGTGTAACCGAACAACTAAAAAAATCTCGTGGAACCGAACAACTCAAAACCTTGTGGAACCGAACAACTCATCAACCGAACAACTTGTAGAACCGAACAACTTGGAGAACCGAACAACCCATTTTTCTTTGTGAACCGATTTACCAATTCAACAAGAACAAATCTTACACATTTTAAGCTATTTTGGGTTTTTCGGTTTCGAGTGTCGGTTAACTCCGGAACTTATAATCTATACCATTACGATCGTGAACTCGTTTCGATCATCGTGGTATATTTATTTCTTACCAACGATAAAGAATCGAGCTCACAAGAAGCAAACCAATTCGTTATCATTTTCATGTCATACTAGGAAGAAGATGAAACAGAATCAATAACGTGTGTGCATGATTTGATATTTTTAATATTGTTTAAAATTTTAAAATTTCATTTTTTACCCTTATTTTTCAAAGAGTTTAACATATAACCCTTAAGTTTTTAAAACATTTTAATTTTCACCTTTTATGTTTAAACATTTTTCACTTTTAAGTTTTTATTTTTCAAAGTTTATCTACTTAACCTTTAGTTTTATAAGAGTTTTCACCGTTAGTCCTTACAAGTTATAAACCAACCGTTAGTCCTCCAACGTGAATTGTAATTGAACAGTTAGTTTCTATTTGAGTTTTAATCAACCGTTAATCATTTCAAGCTCAACGTTTGTGAACCGGCCATCGTTTTAAGCTCATTAATCGTTACAAAAGTTCAAGTTCTTCGACAACAACAACGATTTCAACAACAACTAATCATTGCTTCACAATTTTTTCTTGATTTTGTAAAATCCCGTAAAAGATTCCATTTCTTTTCTCGGTTTAAATCATAGATTTGTAAAATCCCGTGAACGTTAATTGATTTCAATCCACAACAACAATCACTTTACCTACTTAAGATCCTACAAATCATTTTCACTTCATATCACACAAATCATTCATCATGACAACTCCAATTTCAATAACATCTTCCACAACCGACAATCAAATGCATAACAACATCATGGAAGCTGGATCAAGGGATCGTCCACCAATGCTTGCAACGGGAAGATATCCTCAATGACAATCACGTTTCTTAAGATACATTGATACAAGACCAAATAGTGATGCCTTGAGGAAATGCATTTTGGAAGGTCCATACCAACCCACTACTGTCACAATCCCAGCTGTACCTACAACATAGAATTCTCCAGCAGTTCCAGAACGAACAGCAGTTGAGACAATCTTGACTATGTCTCCTGAAAACAAAGCTCATTATGAATTAGAAAAAGACGCAATCCATTTGCTATTGACTAAAATTGGGGATGAAATCTACTCAACTGTTGATGTTTGCAAGACCGCTCATGAAATGTGGATGGCTATTGAAAGGCTACAACAAGGTGAATCTCTCAACATTTAAGATGTCAAGACTAATTTGTTTGGGAATTGAGAAAATTCACTTCTCATGATGGAGAGTCCATGGAGTCATACTACTCTAGATTTTACAAGATGGTGAATGAAATGATACGAAACAACTTGACAGTTGCTACGATGCAAGTCAAAGTTCAGTTTCTTCAACAACTTCAACCAGAAAGGTCAAGGTTTGTGACAATTGTCAAGCAACAACACGACTTGGATACAGTCTTATATCACAAGCTCTTTGACATTTTGAAACTGTATCAAAAGGAAGTTAATGAAATCTGTGCTGAAAGAATAGCCAAGAATGCTAACCCATTAGCACTTGTTGCTGCTGCTCAACAATATCCAGATCCTTATTATCAAGCACCAAAATCTCATAAATCATTTGCACCACCATCAAAACAAGCATCTTCCACCAGATCTAATGCATCTACCAAATTCAAAGGCAAAGAGATAGCCAAACCAATCACACCTCTATCTGAGTCAACTTCTGAAGAAGACAATGATCCTGAACAAGCTCAGAGAGATAAGGATATGCAAAAAAATTTGGCACTCATTGAAAAGTACATCAAAAAGATCTACAAACCTATCAACAACAACCTCAGAACTGCTTCAAACTCCAAAAACAAGAATGTGGATACTACTCTAAGGTACAAGAATGACAATCAGACTGGACAGTTTGGGAATCAGAGGACAATGACAGTTGCTGGATGGAGACTGTAAGTAGTCAGGTAGGTTTCATCTAGACTGGATACAATGTTCAATTTGGCAGAGGAATAGGTCTACTTTTTCTAGGAATGCAGGAAACCACAAGAGGGTGACGCGGACTCAACGTATCATAAGAGAACAGATTGTTGTTGTGCAAACAAGCCTAAAGAAGAGGTGTTTCTTACAAGCATAGCAAGCAGATTGGATTAGGATAGACTACAGATGAAGAAATTTGACGAATCAAGAATTGAGAACACATAAAGTTTTATGGCAAGATTTTAGAAGGTTCCTACTGCAGACTCAGGAACTGATACTGAGCCATTGGAACAGGTACACAACGATGCTGAATATATGTGTTTGCCAATGTGAGACAACATTCTGAGCAACCTGAAGTGGCCTCCTTATGAACACATGTTTAGTGGAGTGGCGAGTGGAGGAGTGGATGAGAAATTTCACTCCTATAGAGTCACCTGAAGTACTGTGTGATAATGTTATTTAGACTGACCAAAATCGTACGATAGCGTGTTGCGCTTGATCAATTTAGATGCAAATTTTAAACTTGAATATGAAAAAAAATAGAGTGAAAGATTCAAAAAGCCAATTAAAGAAAAGCAAACGGCAACAGCAGTTGCTCAAAATGTGAAAAGAGTGTGTGCGATATCTATTCTGTGATGAAACTATTAAAACTTGTGGGGAGTCGAAATAGAATATTTGGGACAATTGTGTATAAAGTTGTGCGACTTGCAAAACAACAAGCGAGTATGGTATTTGGAGATTGAGACAAATTGCCTTAAATGGACCAGTACGGCGAGTGACTATTGACAAAGCAGATGAAACGTTAATGAGTAACAGATAATCCTCTAGGTCGCGAAATGGTAATCGGATAGCGAAAGTGATATTGACATAAAAGAAGTTTATCTCAATGTTAAAGTGCCTATGAATTTCAGTTATCAAAGATCAGACACTTGAATAAAATGAGTTAGTCAAACCAGAGTCTTTATCACAAAGTCACATACGAAGGTCTTGTCCAAAGAAAAAACAAAGGTAATAACGAGAATTTGAAAACTTAAGTAGGTAAAAGACATTGACAAAATATTTTTCAATGGAAAAGCAATTAAGATTTGAATAAATTGTTTTTACAAAAGGAATCACTCAATTCAAATCCAAATCATATGTTAGCTCCCAAAGGCCCCAACATCAATGGTAGACCAACCTATTCGCAAAATCTTAAATGTACCTCAAAATCGCTCCATATGTAGAAACCATGTTTGTATATGCGATCCCATAAGACCAAGTCAGATCTCGCAAACAGACTCGTCCCGAGAGGAAGTAGACTCCGACTCTTGATCAAAGTGAGTCGATCCAAATTTAGAATAAAAGACTTAGTGATGACCTTATGACACACAAAGCTATAGTAGAATTTTATTGAAATTTTCACAAACCAACCTCACAGATATATAAATGAACATGTTGGCACAATGCAAATGAAGTCAGGAAGAAAATGAGGAGAAAATATTTTGTGAAATTTAAACCAAAATATTAAAAACATAGGTTTCTACCTGTATTCAAAATGCAATAATAAAAAGTAGACAAGCGGACAATGTAAAGAAAAATAAACATAAATCACTTTAGAGAACATCTTGATTAAGCGGGTAAAAGGCAATTCTCAAAATCACTTTCGTGCCCCAACGCTCTGATATGGAAGTGCTAAATAAAACATGTTTGATGCCTCTTGCCATAAAGACACATAATGATAGTTTCATATTTGTTCATGAACTTAAGCAATAAATGCATGCTGATTTAAAGTACGTTGAATCCCTTGAAAATAAAATTGATGAACTTGAATCTAATAAAGCCGAATTTTCAATCATGTATGATATACTTTTGCAAGAATGTGTGTCCTCATGGATGTTATGTGCGTTCTTAATTTTACATTCGTTATCTGATTTAGCTGCTCACAGAACTGAATTGCAATTCTTATTTCTTCATAAAGGGGAAAGAATGTGAATGCCTTGTACAAAAGCTTTCGAAACAAACTGACTCTGGTTATGTAACGAAGTTTTATACTGAGCCTTTAATAAGTTTGCTAAATAAAAAACACACGATTTCCTGAACTGCTTTACAACACTGTCAAGAAAATATGAAAAATGAACAACACAGGTTGCAAATGATAAACGCCACATGTATTTCAAAAAGAACGTGACACAATATTTTAAGATACAAGATTTGAAAGCTCAATTGCATCATCACAATAACCTTGCTATAAGTGAGTTTAAGAAACTCATTGAAGAAATGCAAAGGAAAGTCTATGGAAACTAAGGTTTGATAATCCATCAGGTTGTTCGACAACCGAATGCTCAACAGGATTCTAAAAACTATCAATTTTAGGCGCAAACGATCCTTTTTCAGACTCTCTGAATAGAAAAGCTTTAGTCACAAACAAAGTCGGTTCTCCCAACTAATGTGTAAAGAGTTTATATCAAAACCAGTTCACTACACAGGATTTTTTCCGTCAAACAGTCAAGCACACGTGGTAAAAAACACAAATTGATTAAACCAGCAAGTATCAAATTGAACACTAGAGACAACACAAAAAAGCACCACATTGCCTCAAACTTCTAGGAAGACTACTCCTCGAGTGTATAAAACCTCTACAGGTTACAATTCACAAAAACTAATTTACGCAGACCACAGGCTTAGGAAGCACTCAAATGAAAGAAAAGGACGTGCAAAAATATCAAGTGAAGGACAGAATACAGAAGGAAGTAGAAGACCACCCTAGGATTTTTAGTATTTCTAATA
Source organism: Tanacetum coccineum (assembly GCA_026074375.1). NCBI lineage: Eukaryota > Viridiplantae > Streptophyta > Magnoliopsida > Asterales > Asteraceae > Tanacetum > Tanacetum coccineum. The sequence continues at coordinate 17,321 of BQNB010098733.1, forward strand.
AAACAAAGTCTGTAACTGCGAGTAATGACAGTTTAAAATCCAGAACTTCGAATGTTAATGTTGTTTGTGCTACTTGTGTAAAATGTGTGTTTAATTCGAATCATGATGCTTGTGTTTCTAAATATTTAAATGACGTGAATGCTAGAACTAAGAAGCCTAAAGTAGTGCCTATTAGTACTAGAAACCCCAAAAGTCAAGCAAACAAATCTATTGCAACACCCCATAAGAAAACAGTTGCATCAGAATCCACTACTCAGAAATCCAAGAGTTACTATAGGATGCTATATGAGAAAACTAGTAAGACATGGAAATGGTGGATAGAACAACAATGCCCATCAGGATATAAATGGGTTCCTAAGACAAAAACAAAATGGGTGCCTAAAGTTAGGAATGAGAATGTGCAAAAGAGAGTTAGTTTGGCTATATATAATGCATCTAGGATAACTAATGTCTTGAAACTCACAAATACTTTAGGATCCAGTTTGTCAAGTATTCCATTATACTCTAATTCTCTTGCAGATTATTTAACTCATCTTATTCATTGTTGACTCTGGATGCACAAAGCACATGAAGGGCAATCTAAAGCTGTTGTGTAATTTTGTTGAAAAATATATGGATACCGTTCATTTTGGAAATGATCAATTTGCTCTAATTATTAGTTATGGAGATTTGGTCCAAGGAAATATCACAATCAACATGGTTTATTACGTCGAAGGCCTCAATCACAATCTCTTCTCAGTTGGTCAATTTTGTGATGCGGATTTGGAGGCTGCTTTCCAGAAATCTACGTGTTTCGTTAGAGATCTTCAGGGAAACGATTTACTCACCGATAATCATGGATCAGATCTCTATACAATTTCCCTTCAAGAAAAGACTTCATCAACTCCAATATGTCTCATGGCTAAAGCCTTACCAACTCAAGCATGGTTATGGCATTGAAGAGTTTCTCATCTTAACTTCAACTACATCAACTTGCTTTCAAAGAAGGATGTGGTGATTGGTTTACCTAAGTTGAAATATATCAAGGATCAACTATGTTCCTCTTGTGAAGCGAGTAAAGAAAAAAGAAGTTCATTCAAGACAAAGGCTGTTCCAAGTTTGAAAGGACGGTTAAATTTGCATCATATGGACTTGTGTAGTCCAATGCGGGTTGCTAGCATAAATGAGAACACATATATTCTGGTAATTGTAGACGACTACTCCAGATATACTTGGACTCTATTTCTAAGATCCAAGGATGAAACACCAGAAGTTCTAAAAGATTTCCTCACAATGATTCAACGAAATCTTCAAGCCCTATTGATTTCTGTTCGAACTGACAGAGGCACATAGTTCTTAAACAAGACACTCCATGCATTCTTTAAAGAAGAAGGAATTGAGCATCAAACTTCCACTCCTCGAACACCTGAACAAAATGGCGTTGTCAAAAGAGAAAACCGTACTCTCGTTGAGGCTGCTTGCACGATGATTTTAGCTTCTAAACTTCCTTTGTTCTTTTGGGCTGAAGCAATTGCAACCGCATGCTATACTCAAAACAGATCCATCATCATCCTAACTCATGAGAAAACGGCATATCACATCATCAATGACAGGAAACCTTTAATTAAACACCTTTACATTTTTTGTTGCACTTGTTACCTAACCAGAGATGGTGAAAATCTGGATAAGATGAAAGAAAAAGGGGATCTGTGCATTCTGGTAGTATACTCCACTCAGTCTAAGGGACATCTAGTTTACAACAAGAGAACCCGATTGATAGTTGAATCCATACAACTTAGATTTGATGAGATCAAAGAGATGACTGAGACGTCTGTTGCTAATGACACTTCAGGCCTCGTTCCCCAACGACAAAAGGCGTTAGATTATGACAACTCTGGCCCCGTAGCCCAACTATAAAATGTTTCTTCTTCAGCAGATACAACAGTTCCGTCACAACAAGAGTTGCATCTTCTTTTTGGTCCTTTGTACGATGAATTTTTCACTGCAGGTATTTCAAGTTTCAACAATTCTTCTTCTCCCACTGACAATTCTAAACAACAAGACACACCACCTACAACGAATATTCAATCTTCAACAGAACCAACAAATCCAACAAATGTTAATGCTGAGGAAAACAAAGATAATCAAGCAGAAGATACACAGTTCTATCAAGATAAATTTATCAATCCTTTCTATACACCGGTACGAGAAATTGCTGAGTCTTACTCACGCAATATTGATAATTCAAATATGCGTACCTTCTATCAACCATACGATTCTAAATACCGATAGACAAAAGATCACCCGCTAGAACAAGTTCGTGGAAATCCATCCA
>BQNB010098734.1:4706-17968 GCA_026074375.1 Tanacetum coccineum
CGGGGTTGACTTCTGTATTCTTTGCTAAGTACTCAGTAAAGAGAGAATTGTTATCCTCTGCCAATGCTAAATCTTCGAGCTAAACAGGAAACATTCAAAGGTTACAGAACGCAACTATCTATATTATAGAACATATAGAGATATGACTGAGATTTATTGTACAGTTACCATTCCCTCCATTTTGAATGTAAACTGACCACCGCAAAGCATCTTCAGCTTTGTCAAAATACTCCTCTCATGCTCACTATTGGCGCTCAGATCAAACAACAGCCTTCGAGCAAGCTTATTCCTATACAGAATTTATATAAAATACTTTCAATTTGTTATTCATGAAATAAGGTGATGTTAGTTATTTGTGATTTACCTATAAAATTCAGCAAACACTTCATTATCTCTGATGCATGCAAGCAGCTCCCAAATATGAAATTTATGTATAAAAGTTTGATTATAGGCATGAGATCTTATATTAATAAATAGCAGAAAGGGTTGAAATTTTGATCATTTTGCTTTAAGAATGAACAAATTCTGAGTTATATAACTCTAATGGTACTAGGCTGGTAGAATTAAGAAAGAATTAGCATACAGAAAAGGGCTTGACATGACGTGAATGTCACACAAGAACTAATATTTAGAGCCATTAAGAAACCACCGCATTTTTGTCACCTTGGGTAATAGCATACCTTCTCAAGTTGTGTCCTCAATGCTTCATCGAGTTTATCTCTTCACACCTTTTTTAAGAATATTATACCCGAATAATGAGGCAAGTAACTCTGCACTTGAACTTCCACATATAACCTTGCCGCATAACACTTCAAATGCTTCTTTAAGCACCTAAAGAAAAGGAAGACTTAGTGCCAGTAGTATAGTATTAAATGTATTATAATGATGTTATAAATGCAGTATACAAACCTGTCGAAATAAGCTATTGTTCATAAAGCAGCCAGTTTAATGAAGTGAGGTACCTTGTCATGAGCTCATCATTATCTTAATGAAGGTGCCTCTATAACAGTCAACCAATTGTTTGAATTATAACAACAGATATATCGGCACATTGTTTCCGGAAATTTAGTATTTGGTTAAGTGAATGTATAAACCTTATTACTTGCAGCATATTCTGCTTGTTTGACCAAAGCTGTACCTTCATCAATAACAAGCTGCATCAAGGAGCACGGTATCACATTATGTAAAGAAAAATTTGCATATTAGATAACAAAATTCAGAACATGATCGTAAAAAAAACACCTGCTTAAACACACTAGAAACAGGTCCAATGTTTATTACGTAGAGATGAGTATGTACATCTGACAGATACTAAACACTAAGGAATGTTAGAAAACTCCAAGAAAGAAAATATCGTATAAGTGAATAAGCAAAGTTGTCGCAATTGTGTATGCAATTTGAATTAAACACTGCTCCTTCAATATCAATCAATTAGAACTAAAATTATAGTACCTTGTTATCTATAAGACAACGCACGGCAACCAGATAATAACAACTGATGTTCGGAGATTATACAAAAAATCAACATTCCTTGTGGTCTCAAACAGAAAAAAAAAACAAATATTTTTCTTTATCGGTGTAAAATGTAAATATAGCATATCAAAGAAACCACAATAGCCTTTGCTTCACTACTAGCGTGAAGATAATGAGAAACTCTGGCACGCTCCCTTTGAATGCACTCATCTGCCTGAAATTCCCAAATAAATGCTTATAATTTAGAAAATAAAGTAATAATTTTAAAGGTACGGGAACTGCAGAACAGAAATTACTTTGCAGCATATAATCGGGACAAAGAATCTTTCTAGTTCCTATTTTGACGACGCTTCTCTTGAATAATATTCTGATGTCCCGTGAATCATAGAGTGTTCAAACCCTTTTTCATAACATTCCATTCGACCCATTCCTACTTCTACAAACACACATACAGTGTCCTTTAGCAATGTTCGGTCAATCTGCTCACCTTCACGCTCTTGATCAATCTGATTATAAATGTAGAAAATATTATTTTCATAGAATAGTAAGATAAGCACTTTTGTAGAGAACCATATAGTGAAAAGCATACCAGGGATAATGCAGCAGCACACACTTTCGAACACACTTTGTTAAAGACCTATCAAAACATAACTCGAAATGTTTAGCTTAAATGGTTTTGTTACTTATCGATAAATTATGATATGCTGAAAGCAGCCATCTTTTTCATTTTTATATAGAATAAAACAATCATTCTGTGGCTATTGTAGAGTGAAGTCAAATAATTGCAGAAAAAAGATTATAGTAGAGTGAACTAAGATAATCTTTGTAAAAAATGCTAACTTTGAAGTGAAACAACTTTTAATATCTTAAATAATATACCAGATTACGGAAAGTGACAAGCCCTTCTTCTTTTAGTGAAGAAGGATTTCTGCTGGAGAGGTAGCAGCGATCAAGATAGTTAAAAAAATCCGGAAAGCCATCGAACCATTACTTTATGGTTAGACCATCTTGTCACAAACTCTCTCAACAAAAATTTGTCATGCTTCTCCTTAAAAGAAGGTAAAACCTGTATCAGATACATTTTCTGTTAAGTCCAGACAAAAGTAAAGATCATAGGAGCTTAACATTGTTTTTTTTGTATCATATGATAGACACCCCAACCACAAATACAATTATACACTTTCCTGATATATAATGGTATCTAATAATCACCAAATCTCGCTACCAAATGAATCGATGTTGCAAAAAGCGCTAGGCGCTAGTCGAGCGGTCGACCACCTTCGAGGCGGAATTCGCCTAGGTGCCGCCTTGACATTTTATATATTTTTATTATTATTATTGATATTTTTAATATGTATTTGATATAAAATCTGCAAAATTTATATATTTTCAATAATTTTATTAATGTTTTATTATTTTTAATTATATATCTTATCCATATATTGTAAAAGTTACATAATCTGTTTTTAATTAAGTTTTGAAATACTCTTTAATAAAGCCCAAAAAGTTAATTGTAAGGTGCATTCTATTAGTTTTACTAGTGGGCCAAGAAAACCTAGGTTCCATACTAATTAATAAGCCGACACTTTACTTTTTCATCTTCTTCACCTTCCCTCTTCACCCTCTTCTTTTCTTCACCGGACTACACTCATCGGAATACACAAACCAGACAATTGAACCACCAAAAATCGGCCTATTTGTCGACTGACGTTAACCTAGGCGGCCGATTTGACCCGCCTAGGCGGGATGTTGGCCGCCTTTTGACCAAAACGCCTAGGTTGCCCGACTTGCTTCAAATCGCTACGGTTAGTTACCGACTAGCGCCTAGTCGCCGCCTAGGCCGATTTTTACAACACTGATCAATAATAGTCCGATATTCTATATTTTACATCGTGTATGAATACACAATACATAAAAATAAATAAACAATACAATAGATCAAATATAAGAAAAAATATAATTTCTTTTACCGTCGACGTAAGGTACTATATAAAGGCCTTCTTATATTTGTCACGCAACTCTGAAGAGTAATCATGTGGTGGTTTTTGAGTGCACATGTTGTAGATGGTTCTGGTACCAAATTAAGGACTCAAATACATAAATTTATCCGCGCATAGAAAGAATATAGAACTAAAAGCTGTATCGTTTGAAAACAAAACTGTTTTTAAGCAAATAAACAATATACGGAAGAAGGATACGTATAGAGCACCTAATTCGATTATATTTGGTGTACTCATCTGATTTACAATGTGGCAACAAACTTACTGCCCCTGAAACAAAAAACCATTATTAAATTCCAACCAATGTATGCAACTGCTATTACAAAGTAATACTGTACTTCAGAGTTAAGAAACGATAGGTATCAAAGTTAACTCCAAATGCTTGTTCCACAATAATCAATTATGTCAACAACAGACTAAAATTAACATTTTAGTAACTCAATATTCAACCTAATTCCACATTTTAACCAAAATGCCCAAAATGACAATATTGAGCATAAATGCAGTTCATAGCCATACTAGCGAGAATAGCAAAAATTGTAACATTTACCATGAAGGACACAATCCTAGTGACAATTTAAACCAAACAGCACATAATAACTGAAATCTTGAACATAACTAGAAATGTTTTTTATCTAGAGCCAACACTAAATCACAACAGAATCATAAGTATTTATCTGATTTCTAACCCTAAAAAAACATTATCCGGCTAAAACTACGTGAATCTTGAACGTAACTAGCATTTCACCATCACAATATCAACAGCAAGAAGAATCAAAACATTGATGGTAAAATCAGCACAGAATCCTAATGAAAAAAAATACAAACCCTTACAGATTCAGAAATATAAGAATTAGCTCAAATCCAGAAACAAAACTAGCAATTCATCCTCATAACATAATAATGACACAATATTACAGTTAGAATCTGGTTGATTCAAACCAGATAACCATTAACGCATGAGTACATCAAAGGTAGAGAATAAGAAACTGGCGATGATCGGTGAAGAGTGATCATGATCATACCTAATGAATTCGTACAACGTATTGAATGAAGTAGAACAAAGAAGGTGATTCTTATAGATAAAACGCTAGATTAAAGGTACGATCGGCACAAAATAGTAACGGCAATATGATATGGACTTATAGGGATTTAGAATCCGAATAAGAACTAATAAGCAAACTAGGAATCACAATAAACAAGAATGCAATTCGAAGATAAGCAAATGATTGATTTTGGATTGATAAATTGTACCGAATGGTTACAAAGAGAAAGTAGTTTTTTTATAAATTGATAATCTACTCTGATGGTTACAATGACATGGTATTTATACTACTAATTTGAAGAGAATTGCCAAAGGAAATGAAACTGATTTGACCGCTATAATTAACCTTGACGTTCCATGTTGACCAGAATTAATGATCTGTATAACAATCACTCCTTTTTGCAGATTTTGACCTCAAGGAATCATGCAATTGTTTTGAACTCCCTCAATCACCATACGAAATTCAAATGATAAGTGTACAACTGATGGGTGAGTTTCTTTGTCCCTTTAAGCATCTCCAAACATCAAAATTCACTTTCGTGTCGAACATTTCCTTTTAAACTTTCAGATCAGATTTCTTACGAGTAATGGCAAGTGGATTATTAATTCTGCTACAGTCTACCACTTTTACCAAACTTGTGGGGACATTATGTTCCGCTCCTTGACTGAATTTTAACACACCACCATATGCATCCACAATCTCAGCTGTTGTTCCCTTTGTACCTTCCAATAATGGAATTATGTGATCACATGGTCTGCTTGGTGGTAGTTCTTTTGGTATAGCAAAAACATCAGCAAATTCCTCCACCACAGTCTGTAATTCAGACTGCAACTCTAAACTTCCTTCCATTCTCATTAAAATGACTTCTGCAATAGGAAATACACATAGCTGCATAGAAGAAAATTCAAGTTGTTTGCCTTGTCTTTCTATCTTGTTCTGCTTAAAGCCAGACATCCATTCTAAGTTGGATTTGGGTGTGCCTCTGAGTACCATTTTCTTACCTTTGTACATAAATTCCATCCTTAACTCTTTGAAATTACATTTGATGTCACCCAATGTAGATAACCACTGGATGCCCAAAATCATATCACAACCAACAAAAAGTAGAAGCATAACATCAGAACAAAAAGTGACTCCTTGCAACTGCCACTTGAACTGTTTGCATTTACTGGTTGTAGCAACATTGTAACCATCCCCCACAGTAATAGCCAAAGGGCAAATGCTTCTAATAGGACAACCTAACTTCTTAGCCACTGCAACATCTACAAAATTATGAGTAGATCCACAATCCACCAAGATATGAATAGTATGCTTCCCTACAGTTCCCTTCACCCTTAGTGTTCTATAATTTTGTACCCCATTCATGGCCTGTAAAGAGATCTGTGGCATTTCTTGGCTGACTTCCACACTTTCTTCTTCCAAACAGTCCTCAACACAATCCTCATCATCAGGTACTAGGACTAAAGAGAATAGTTGGCCTGCACACTTATGCCCTGGAACATACTTTTGGTCACAAAAGAAACACAAGTTTTGTGCTCTCTTTTCCGGGTACTCTTTTTGAGACAACTATTTCCTCACAGGAGCATTAACAGGGGTGTTTGGTTTAGGTGAAATTGCAGGTTTACTAACATTCTCATAATTTTCCCCATTGTTAAACCTGTTGCTCGTAAAAGATCTTGATGGCTTACTCTTCTTCTTCACAGCATCAAGTGTAGCTTCTTGCAAGTTTGTTAAACAATAAGCATCAGCTAGTTTTCTTGGCTTAAACATTCGAACCCCCATAGCAATTTCAGGTGGCAAGCCCCCCATGAACAAGCTAATAGCACGATCTTCACTGATTTCTACCCTACTTAGCAAATCATCAAAAGCATCTTGATAAACTCTAGCTGTTGTCTCATATTTCAAGTTTTTCAACTCAGACATAGGATCATCATAAACAGTACCAAATCTTGCTAACACAGCTTGTTTATAAGTTTCCCTACTAGAATACCCTCCTTGACTCTTAATGAACTGATTATGCCACAAAAGAGCTTTATCATGCAAATGAATTGAAACAATTTATACCTTCTTTGCTTCAACTATCTGATTAAGGGCAAAGAATTGCTCACATATGAATACCCAACCATTACATCATCACCAGAAAACTTTGGAAACTCCATCTTAGCCATGGGAGTGTAAGCTGATTATGGTCCACCTCCTCCCACAGTCTTCTCCAAAGTCTTATTCCCCATAACACCATTTTCTGCCATCATTCTTGTTAAAGTATCTATTGAATCTTTCATCCTATCGAATCTTGCATCTACCAATATAACAAATGTTTAACCATTTCAATAAACTTATGTTGTTATAACCAATATAATAAGCTGATAAAGCCCACGAGACAAACAAACACAATACAAAACACACCTGGTTAGCTTTTGATACCAATTGTTACGATACAAAACCACCTTATCGGAGGGTCTGGGATGATCAAAGAACACAAGATATGAAATAGTGTTTTTAGTGAGAGAAAGTAGAGAGGGTGGATGAAAAGATGTATTATTAAGAGAAGAGAAAAGAGATACAAATGATTCACCAACACCCCTCATGGAGAGCCATGAGGGGTATTTATACTAGAAACATAAACAAACTATTCCTAGTCTACATAAATGACCCCTGCGTGATACGCAGTGTCTAAGACTAGTTCAATTCACGTGTAAGACACCAGCTTCACTAAAAAGTGAGGCTAATATATATTTATTTTGCTAAATTATAAGCTAGCTTATTAGCTTATTCTGATGAATTATCAAGTTTTATGAATAAGCTTATGAATTATTGTGATTTGATTTTATTATGTTGAATTATAAGCTAACTTATTAGCTTGTTTTCATCACATCTGGTTATTTTATCTTTTTAGCTGATTCATGTGAATAAGCTTATGAATTAGAGGATAAGAAAGTTATATGAATAAGCTTATAATTAGATGAGAGTTAGTGTGAATAGGTTGTATTATTAGGTAGTTATATGAACTGAATAACTTATTATTTAGCATTTGATTAAATTAAGTTATTGATATAAGCTGAATTAAGCTGGTTTTAACTTATTATTTAGCAATAAACACTTTTGAGTTGACATGAAATATATCATTTATGATTTTAGCTTGGGTTAATGTGTTTATAATTGAGGTTATTTTGTTTGATATATCATATGTGATATCACATGTGATATTTCATTTTGTTAGATTTATCATATGTGATATCACATAGTGGATATATCATATGTGATATAATATGTTCTTTTTGCTTTTTTCATGAAAAAGATTATTTATATTTTCGTTTTCTTTTTTTTTAATTTCTTGTTTTCTGTGTGCAAAAATCTATGATGAAACTGACTTTAAAAAAGAACAAGGCTGATAATATGGAGCAGCTTGTTGAAGTCGCAAAGCCGCCTGTAGTTGATGTTAACAATCCATCTGTTGGAATGCCCAAAGAACGTCGAAAGTTGCACATTAAAGGAGGAAAAGAGAAACCGATTGAAAAATGTTTTGATAAACAGGAATGCATGTTCATTATGTGGAAGTTTTGATTACAACAAAATGAGATAAGTGTTGGGTTCAGTTCCTGAGCCCTTCAGTCTTTTAGTAGATTTAAACATAAAATCCCCTAAGTGTTACTCAAGCTGAAGTCTTTCAGTTTGAGTCGCTGAAAGAAGGCCCTTGGTTGGAGCTTCAGTTCAGCTTGGTTGACAATTCCAAGTTGAACGTAGTCTATCTCCTTAACATAAGTTGAAACATATTGTTTCACTTCTAGAAGGTTTACAAGGTGGGAAAAAGATTGCTTTATGTCAAAAAGAATAAAGCAATCTCCTTTGGAAAAGGTACTTCTAAAGTCAGTAGAGAAGTACATTCGTTTTCCTTAAAGGACTGTACCTGGCACTCTAAAGCATGTCAAGATTTAATGTTATCTCAACCACCTATTAGACGTGTGACACGCGTACTAGGTTAACTTGTAAACCCTAATCCCTTTGCCTATAAAAGGAAAGGGATTCCCAGAGTAAATGCTATCTCTTTCAATTAATGTGAAACACATTGAAGAGTTCATTTATCTCTCAAACAAACTGACTCGTACATGAAGCTTCAGTTTTGGTCATAACAAGTTTGTTTTCTTACTCTCTTAACTTGGTTTAGAGTTTAAGTTTGAAGGAGATAACACCCCAATTGTCATTCAACCACCTTGCTATTCCGCTAGCAAGGTGTGTCATAGATTCTTTATTTGTTTCTAATAAAGTCCTATACGTTGAAAAGTACTTCTGTGTGTTTTAAACTTGTTCTTTATATTTCATATATATATATGTTAAAAACTCACTTCGTTGCTATGGAATTTTGATAAGTTTAACTTGATAAACTAAATATCAGATTCCAAGGGACCAACAAGTGGTATCAGAGCCTTTTGGTTTTTAAAATCCCTTAAAAGGTTATATAAAAAGGCTCAAAGATTTTTAAAATCAAAGATCCATCTTTAAATGGAAACAGAGGTACCACAGACTCTTGAATATAGGGGTGGCCTGGTTAAATGCTGTTCTTATGCTTGAGGTGGAAAATTTCACCAATTGGAAAAAGAGGTTTATGTGCCATATCATTGGTATTGAACCTCAGTTTGAGAACATCATCTCAAATGGTCCTTTTATCCTTATGGCAGTTGGTCAAAGGAAGCCAGATCCATAATGGACAACTGATGAGAGAAAAGTTGCTAACTTACATTAGCGACTCAAAAGTCTCATTATGTCTGTGCTTCCAGACGACCAAATAAATTCTGTCATTAACTGCTTAACTACATAATCTACCTGGGATGACCTGATACTATATCATGAGAGGCCTTATGATGTGAAAGAAAGTAGGATCATGGATATGAAGTTGCGCTATAACATCTTCAAATTCAAAGAAGGTGAATCTCTAACACAAACTTTCACCAGATATAAAGCTTTGAAGAATGAATTAGTAAATGATGGTGTTAAACTGACAAAGCTTAAGATAAATACTGGTTTTATAAATGGGTTACCAAAGAAGTGGTTAGCCTTCTGCCAAAGTCTCAGAAACAAAAATCATGTGAAAGAATCTGAGTTTGCTTCTCTATTTGGTAAACTCAAATATGAAGAAAACCTGATAAACATTATTTATGATCCTAACATTGAGAAAACTCTTGTCCATGCAACTCCACTATCAACTGCCTTCTTATCTACCTCTATTGTCTAGGACTTTCAAGATAGTCCTGATGATGAAGAGGATACAAGAAGCAGTCAGGAGTATACAAATGACCTTGAAGAAGAATACCAAGCAAGAGATCTTTTAGCCAAATCTAAAAGGTTCTTTAAAATGGGTACTTAAAGGTTTAGCAGTGCAAAAGAAACTGACCAAACTGAATGCCACAAATGTGGCAAGAAGGGTCACTTTGCAAGAGACTATTTGTCAAAGACATTAGTTCCTTCATATCAGTCACCTTTTCAACCAAAACTTCTTCATTCATCTGAGCACAAACATGAACTAAGGTAAACCAAGGACTTTGAAGCCAAATACAACAAAGTTAAAGCTAAACTAGCCCTCCTCAGTTCTAGTGTGTTAGCTCCCAGTTCATCCTTAGGCAAAAACAAAGGTCTCATTACTAAAACATATGATTGGGATGAAGAAGAAGTGTCATCTGATGACAATAAAGTCAAAGCCTGTATGGCACTTACTGATGAAGAAAGAGTTTCTGTTAGCAAAGAAAGTGTCAGAAATGGTGAATAGATCAAGGTCTCTATGAAAAAAGGTACACATTCTTCTTGAAATGGAAGATAATGATGATAGAAAATCCTTTCTAGATTATTTATGTATTAATCTTAACTATGTTAAAGAGCAAAGATGCAATCTTTTGTCAAAACATAGAAATCTTGTTCAAAAACTGAATACGTGCAAAGAACATCTTTTTGTATTAAAACAAGAAAAACTTAATCTTCTTACCATGCAACATGTAAACACTAAGATTCTCAAAGAGAATCAAAACTTAAGAAATGAACTGAAAGAGCTAACATCTATTACAGAATCATGGCTAAACAGTTCTAATAAAGTTAATCAGTGTATTAGTGAACAAATTCCCACTTAAAAGAATAAAATCTTAGGAATTGACCAACTCACTAAAGATACCTCCAGTTCTGGGCTAAATGACCCAGTATTTGTGAAGTCTTTAGCAGATAACTCAGATTTGTCTATTATTAACTATAATATACCTAAGTTATCTGAAGTTGACAAGGTATCCTCAGTTGAGTCTCAAAGAAACACAACTGATCCTTCATTTGCTGTCACTGAATCTTTAGCGACTAATTATGACTCAAGTAATGAATCTTTAGTCTGTAGCACTCCTCTTCCTCTACTAAAGAACTTGGATGATACTAAACCTGTTTCTGATCAAAGACCATCAAATCAATTTTGAAGTCAAAATCCACATTCAAAGCTGAAGCTTTAAAAGGTATCATAATAAATGAACCATCCTCAGCTTCTGCTAGAGGCAACAAAAGTTCTTCAGCTTCTAAAACTAATTCAGCTCTTGTTGGTAAGTTAAAGAATGTGAAAACATAATATGACCCTCCTTTGGCTATTGTAATGAAAGAACTTAATGAACTAAAATTATAAATTAGAAAGAATAAGTCATCTTACTCCAAAAATAAAAATACTCAAAAAGTTCCTCCAAATGCACTTCAAAACAAATACAAAACTCAATTCAAAATGAATTGTGAACTTTGTGGACAAAACAATCATCTCTCTGAGAATTGTTATGAAGTTTTGTTTTGTAAAATTGCAAAAGAACTAATCACGGAACATGTGATCATGCTGAATTTATGTGTTCCATGAATTTAAATCAGCATCATACTGGTCAAGGTGAATCTTCCTCAAAATCCAGACCTTCAAGGCCAGCAATATCTTTTCCTTCCTGCATACATTGTGGATATAATGATCATCAATCAGATGATTGTATATACTATCCCTCATGTGAAATATGTAGAAGCTATGATCATGATACTCATGATCATAATAGGGTTATTTCTCTAAGAAGAGGAATCAAACCTAGAAACCCTCAAAATGTCACAAAGAATTGTGAAACATGTGCTAGTAATGTTCATACCACAGCTGATTACAATGACATTGAGTGGTTCAGGAAAAGAGAATCTTCAAGTGCTTCAAGATCAAAGACTCCCACTAAATGGTAGGCCTCTAAGCAAAACTAACCATCCTAATCCTAATTGTGCAGTGATATATATCACTTTTGAACAATGATTATTCAAAACATATAACAAGTATCAATGTTTACCTGCACAATTCTAGGAAAGAACCAGGACCAGAACGAATAAATGAAATTAACTCCTCATACACCACTGAAGGTTATGGTTATGGTATAGTTTTAAAAAAAGAGGAACAATCAATAATCAACAGCATAAACACTAAAACGCTTTTAACAACTGAAATTTTTTCATAAAACCTTATGAAGAATCAACTGTTATTAAAGCAGAAATCTCACCTGACCAAAATGGTCAAGATGATCAATTTGATCACAATGATCAAAAATTGATCATCTGTTTCAACTTGATGAACTCATTAATAAGGATCAGCTTGAACAAAAAAACAAAAAAAACACAAACCAATTCATTGATAATCTCACAAAACAGAAGATGTTCAGATCGCTAAACTCATATCCTCTCGAAATGGAAGATACTTCAGCACATGATACAATTCCAATTCTTATCAAAGGTAGAATCTGGCATTGTATTCATAAGGCAAAAAATTCTTGATTTAATCATCAATTGCATGAATCATGATAAGATCCTGCTTTAGTTGTAAAACTTAAAGCAATTAGGATCTTTCTGGCCTTTACCACATACATAAACTTCATTGTTAATCAAACGGATGTCCAAATTACATTCCTCAATGGTAAAGAAGAAGTTTATAACCTCTAGCTCTTAAGAGCAGTAAGTTCCCCACCATGTCTGCAAATTAGACAAAGCCCTTTATGGACTTAAACAAGCTCCAAAAGCATGGTATAAAACTCTCAAAACCTATCTCACTGAAAACAAGTTTGTAAGAGGTATGATAGACAACACTCTGTCTACAAAACTTAAACTAATGTGATTTTGGTTCAAATTCATGTTGATGACATTATCTTTGGGCCTACCAGCATAAAATTGTGCAAACAACTTGCTAAACTAATGACTTAAAGATATGAAATGAGCATGATTGGTGTCCTTACCTATTTCCTTGGATTTTAGATTAAACAATCTGAAAGAGGCATTTCAATCAATCAAGAAAAATATGTCAAGGATCTGCTGGCATAAATGGTTCATCAGTGAAAACTCCAATGATACCCCTAACAAGTTAGGACCTGATCTCAATGGAAAAGCTGTAAATGAGGCTTAATACAGAGGTATGATTGGATCACTAATGTACTTAACTGCAAATAGACCTGACATTCAATTCTCTCTTGTCTCTGTGTAAGATATCAAGCAAATCCTAAGGAATCCCACCTTATTACTGTTAAGAGAATTTTCAAGTACCAGTCACTCAGAAGAAGAAAAAGATTATGCTTTGATGGCTTGCAACAGTTCAGGCTCAGACACAGAGGTAACTTCTTGTTCAAAAGAATATAAAGAGTCTTATGCTAAACTTAAAAAACTATATGATGAACAAAGAGCACAACTTAGTGATGCAAGCATAGAAACACTAGCATATACTCAAGCTTTA
>BQNB010098735.1:0-21688 GCA_026074375.1 Tanacetum coccineum
AATGGTGGTCCAACTATACTTATATTTTTGTGACTATTGGGGATTGAAATAGTCATGCATACTTTACAACTCTTTGATTTACAACATTCATACACACATTTTGGTGAACATTTAAGGATTGAAACGGTCATACATACCTTACAAAACTTTGGTTCAACGTTTATACTTACAAAAACCTATGAACTCACCAACTTTATGTTGACACTTTTTAAGCATGTTTTTCTCAGGTAAATTAGATGCTTGGTTTATGTGATGCGCATTGGAGTCTAAATAATTCAAGATTTCTTTTCAAACGGCACAGTTAAAGGTCATTCTCTCATGACTTGAGCAATGATATTATGAAGTAACGCTCCCGGAAACATATTCCACTACGGCCCATTTTTGGAGGTGTTACAAATTGGTAATCAGAGCCAAGGTTATAGAGAACTAGGTTGCATTTTACCTAGATTATAACCGTTTTACAAACATTGCATCATCCAAAAGGGTTTTAACGGGACATACACACACTGTTTGTTGCATTAGTTGGCCATACTAGATGCTTACATGATTCATATACGTATTTATATTATAGTACGTATATTACTATAAGGGTCTTGCTTACATATACAAAGATGTGTTTACATTCTTTCATACATACTCTACAAATTATTTATATAAGGGTTATTTATATGAATACTATAACATTCTCAAAACATTACGAATAATGTGACGGTCCAAAAAAATCTTACACAACTTTAACATATCATCTCGCAATATTTCACCTTCGGAACACGACTTAAATATCTAAACTAATCTTATTTTATTACTCCTCTAATTTTGAAGAACAATGACAACTGCAAATCAAGGGATGAGCGTTGAGGGAATTGAATAGATTGTAGCCAGCGAGTGGCTAATGCTATCGAGGCTATTGCTATCTATGAGTCAATAAACCAGACCAAACAGCGGGAAAACAAAGTAGCATGGAATTCTAGTAACAAAAGGAAGTGGGAATGTGACTACAATAGAAGCTTTAGCCAACAACAAAACAAAGGGCATAAAGTGTTTAAAGCACACATTGTTAGGCTAAGCAACAAGAAAGACTATGCTGGAAATCTACCATTGTGTAACAGGTGCAATTTTCACCACATTGGCCAGTGTGCAGAAAAATGTGGCAATTGCAAACGGAGGGTCCACCAGGCAAGTGATTGTAGGATCCCAGTTCCGAAAGCGAAACAAAGGTCCATAGTGTCAGGAAAGAAAGCTAAAGTTATCTGTTATGGGTGTGGAGGTCTGGGACACTACAAGAGTAAGTGTCCAATAGTGAAGTTTCAGAACCGTGTGGACATGTACTGGAAAGGAAAAGCTCGTGGATACTCTAGCGCCACGACGTCTAACATCAACATCTAATGAGAGACCTATTACCTAGTAAAAGTTAAGTTGGAACTATCGTAGACTCTATGTCCTTTAAGAATCTCATTGTACTTCCTCTTAAATTTTCGTTGTACTGAACAATTTCAAATTATCTATCAAATCTATGTATTGTGAAATTTCTGCCAATCTACTCCAATTCTCTAATTATTCATGTAAGTCGTTCTAAAATCATAACACTATTTTGATAAAAATTAGCATAGCATCGTTAGTTCTCAAATATACATAGCCTGGTCACCTATGTATAATTCAGGAAAGTACCATGCCCATGCTGAGAGTAGTCACCTTAAAACTTCTTGTCAAGAAATAATTTTCTAATGATATCAAGTTTGGTGTGCGTATTCACAAAAAGTATTTATCACAAGGAATCAAACTAATAATCATAATAACTGAGTAAAACTCTTACACCACCTTACTATATAAAGACAAAAAAAAATTTAACCGACACGTTAAGCGGAAAGGAACGAATAAGCCCACTAGAAGCCGCGCCTTGGTCGCAACAATAAATATTAAACCAACGTCACTAATCTTGAACGCTCAAGTTAAAGCAATTTAAAAGGGAATGCAAACGAGTTACTAAGCATGGTAACGAAATATTCGAAAGACATAAATAAAAATAACAAATAGATTAGTTGCCATAACATCCATTTATTATCTTAGAAATAAGATTACATAAGGACGTAAAGGAAATACAAGTTTTATTACAACCTTCCCCTAGCAATAATATATATTTCTTCCAAAGTAGATCCACGCTAATAGCGAGGACAATGATCGACGCAAGAATCGCTAGAATAAAGGCCAGATACTGAAAATCTTCTTTGTATGGGACGTAGGCAAGATAAATGTCGAGTGCTATCGCGCTCTCCATCGCCAAAAGCGTAATGATATGCAACCCTTTTTTTGAGGATTGTATAAGAGAAAATTTAAGTGAAAGATGTAGTGTTGTGTGGAGAAATGAAGGATAAAAATTTGGTATTTAAAAAGGAGGGGGTGACCGTTGGTCACTGTTTAGTGACCGTCGGAGTCACTGTTCATGACCGTTGGGGTCACTGTTCAATTATATAAAAAAAATATTTACCCATACTTCTTCATTAACACCATTCCGGAAGGCAACTCAAACTGAATTTTGGGACGAAATTCTTTTAACAGGAGGAGACTGTAACAATCGGTATTTTTAGGTCATTTTACGACGTCATTTATTTCACTATTTATTTTTAGTCTCGTACGCGTTTGCTTTTAATTTTAATCGTTAAGTTAAATCGCGTAAACTAAAAATTTTCATTCAACGTAAACGGGCACTGGTATTCGCTATTTTATACATACTTTTTACCATGAAAAACGAGCCCAAATAACCAAAAACATAATAAAAATGGCAAATATATGTTTGTTTTTGTGTTTGTGTATGTGCAGGTACGGATATTAAAGAAATGGACAAAAGAAAAGACAAAATCGGACAAAACCGAGCACGAGAATGAAAAGAGCGCGAGAAAATGAGTCCAACGGTGCCTTCGGATTTTATTGGGCCAGCCCATAACCCATTTTATGGGCCGGGCCAGGCCAATATAATTTAAGCCCACTAAGAGCCCAACATGAAGAAATAAAATCTATTATGGTTTATATGGTGGCGTCAGCAACATGTGAATTGGAAATTAATTCAAGACATCATGTGTTTGCGCACTAAGGCTTGGATGAGCAAATGAGGTATCAACATGTGGCAAAGAAAATGAGATGAAAAATATACATCTTCAAATTCATTTCATTTATATCCGAATGATCCAACAGTCAATATAGACTGCGTTGAAAATAAGCAGCAGTGGATGGACACGTGGCGCAAATACACCCGCTGGATAAACTTATTTCTTTTTGCTATCCGTGTGAACACGCATGAAGGCCAATCATTGGCCAATTGAGTATCCAATGATTGGGTAAAATTTACACTATCACCCCTTCTTGGCCCTATAAATGTTCACACGCTCCCCTCACTTTGGAGTTAGTTAGTTTTATTTTTCTTAGTCTAGTTTTGCAATTTTAGCTTATTTTAGTTTTGTAACTGCTTATTTTTACTTTCCAACTTATTGTAGATTGCTTATGCATCATGCCAATTAAAAATTCATGAGAAGAACTATACAACTCATGATTTGGAACTTGGTGCATTGGTGTTTGCCCTAAAGATTTAGAGGCACTATTCGTACGGAACCAAGTATACGGTGTTCACTGATCACAAGAATTTACAACACATTCTTAATCAGAAAGAGTTGAACATGAGACAACGTCATTGGTTAGAGTTTCTTAGTGATTACAACTGTGAGATTCGTTATCACCCAAGGAAAACAAATGTTGTTACTGATGCTTTGAGCAGGAAGGAGCAAATTAAACCATTAAGAGTTCGAGCCTTAGTTATGACTATTGGCTTGAATCTTCCTAAACAAATCCTAGAAGCTCAAATTGAAGCACAGAAACCCAAAAACATCAAGAACGAAAATGTAGGAGGTATGATCAGGAAGGATATACCGAATGAGAAGTTGGAACCCCGTGCGGATGGAGCTTTATGCTTAAATGGCAGGAGTTGGTTGCCCTGATATGGTAATTTAAGGACTGTGATTATGCACGAGTCCCACAAGTCAAAAATACTCTATCCATCTGGGTTCTGACAAGAACATGGGGAAGCTATATTAGTGGCCCAATGTGAAGGCCGACATTGCCACCTAAGCTAGCAAATGTTTTGACATGTACTAAGGTCAAGGCTGAACACCAAAGGCCATTGGGTTTGTTGGTGCAACCCGAGATACCTCAATGGAAGTGGGACAATATCACCATGGATTTTGTCATGAAGCTTCTTAAGTCGTCACAAGGTGTGACACGAAGTTTGTAGGATTGTTAACCGACTTATTAAGTCTGCCATCTTTGTACCAATAAGGGAAACTAACCTCATGGATAAACTAGCAAGAATGTACCTAAAGGAGGTAGTCACGAGGCATGGATACCTGTCACAATCATTTGTGATCGCGACCCTAGGTTGGCATCAAATTTCTGGAGGTCACTTCAGAAGGATTTGGGTACTAGTCTGGATAATGTAACTTGCGTACCATCCACAATCTGACGTAACAAAGCGAAGGACTATTTCAACTCTCGAGATATGCTGCGTGCTTGTTTGATCGACTTTGGAAAGGGTGGAGGTTACCATTTCCAACGGGTCAATGTTTTCATATAACAATAGCTCACAAGCTACACCATTTGAAGCACTTTACGGTCAAAAGTGTCGTTCACCTCGTGTTTTTGGGCCGAGGTTGGAGAAGTTCAACTCACCGGTCCATAAATAGTTCAAGAGACGACCGAGAAGATCATCCAGATCAAGCAAAGAATACAAGCCACACGTGATAGGCAAAAGAGTTACGCTGATTTAAAGCATAAGCCAAAGGAATTTCAAGTTGAGGATAGTGTTGTGCTTAAGGTTTCGTCTTGGAAAGGGGTCGTACATTTTGGCAAATGGGAGAAGTTAAACCCTAGGTATGTCGGACCATTCAATGTGTTGGAAAAGGTTGGAGTCGTTGCTTACAAGCTTGAGCTTCCTCAAGAGTTGAGCAAGGTTCACAATACGTTCCATGTATCCAACTTGAAATAGTGCCATGCCAACGAACCATTAGCCGTTCTGTTGGATGGACTTCATATTAATGACAAGCTTCATTTCGTTAAGGAACCAGTAGTAATCATGGATTGTGACATTAAATGATTAAAACAAAGCCATATCTTAATTGTCAAGGTTTGATGGAACTCTAGGCGAGGCCCTGAGTTTACATGGGAACGCGAGAATCAATTTCGAAAGAAATATCCACATCTTTTCACAAAGATCGCACCGTTGTCAAGTGTCGCATCTTAAGCCTTGAGACAAGGCTCATTTATACGAGGAAGACTATAACCAACCTCCCCGTGATTTAGGGTAATTTACGATGTGCAAAAAATTTCACTATTTAATTTTTAGTATTGTAACGCGTTAGCTTTTAAATCGAAATCTTATAAGATAAATCGCGTAAGCTAAAAATTATCATTCAAAGTAAACGACACCAACAATTAAAGTTACATCAAGCCAGTGTTAAGTAATTATTTTGAGATAATTATTTAAACTTTTGTTCTTTATATTTTTGTTGGGAATACGCACTTCAGAGATAGTACTGACAAGGGGATTGCCGTTAGTACTAGCTAAGCCAACAGTTAGTCTGCAAGAAGAAAAACAGTTCGTACTGCTCAAGATTACAACGCAAGTACTAAATCACGTCAGTTAAGTACTGTTAGAGTAAGTTAGTACGCCGTATTAAACTTAAGACAATGAAAGAACATACTATGTCGGTATAAGAGTTACTACAGCTGTTCAACATTACTGCTGTTGGTGAGACAATTAAAAGCTGCTGAAAGTCTTCTTGTTGTTTCAACTGAAGTTAATGCTAATTGACTAAAGTTAATGCTGATTAGTCAAACAGAAGACTGAAGTTAATGATGATTGAAGAAATTAATGCTGATTAAGAATTTGACTAAATATTTAGGAATTGTAAGCCCATTAGGACTCCTTGGTGTATAAAAGGAGATCCTAGGACATCTAGTTTATTATATCATTCATCTCATTATTATATACTTAAGAGAAAAATATACATCTTAGAGAAAAGAACATATAGCTTCAAGGTTGTAACCCTAGTACTAAGCAAGAGTACTCGTATTATTGTTCTAATAATATTGAAGCATTTTGTGTTTTATTCATGTGTCATTGTTTTAGTATTGTTTTCATTGATAATACTTTCTAAAAAAGAAAAAAAAAAAAGAAAAAAAAAAAATAAAGAGTATCAAAGTGTAGATTCCGCATACACTTTGATATACAAACAAAGTCTCAACCATTGTTATTTTGGATTCATCCAAGGTAACATACACTTTACAAGGTAAAGAATCGATCAAGGCTTGGGATCAACAAGTGGTATCAGAGCTTGTGTTCTGAAACTTTGATCTAGAAGAAACTAACAAGAAGAATCATTTACTCACAAGGAAGAGATGGCTCCTATTGCTTCTTCAGACACTGAGGTAAAAACTTGTTCAAAAAATTGTCTGAAAAACTATGAAGCTCTAAAAAAACAGTATGATGATTTGCTTGTTAAATTAAGTGATATACTGATTTTTAAAGCAGCTACATACAAAGAGGTTTAGCAACATTAGAAGGTCAATTGTTAAAAAGTAAGAACATGATAGTATCTTATACTCTGAGGAAATTGCTCTACTTAAGAGAAGTGTAGGTTCTAAAGAATATCAGTTAGGATTACTTAGGACTGAGCTTGAAAAGGTTAAACAAGAAAAAGAGGGAGTTGATTTTAAGATTGCAAAGTTTGATAAATCTGCTAAAGACTTAAGTGAAATGTTAGAAAGTCAGATAACTGACAAGAGCAAGAAAGGAGTAGGTTATAAAGCTGTCCCCTCACCTCATCCTTTGATTCTTAATAGACCAACAATTTTAGACTTATCTCATTCAGGTCTTGAAGAATTCAAAGAACCTGAGGTTAATGAGTATGGTCCTAGGGATTCTAATTCTAAGGAGAATACTGATGACTCTTTGGAAGAACATCAAATGACTGATACTGAAACTAGCTCTTTTGAGTCTCCACTTAAGGTTGACAAAGATTGGAAAGAAAAGTTTTTCTATCCTGCTAATCATGTAGAGTCTGTCAATCAAATAGAAAAACCAGTTAAAAGGACAGTTAAATATGCAAGATGTATAGATCAGAGGCCAAAACCTAGAGGGAATCTAGGAATTGGAAAATAACTTAAATCCCAACAGCTAGAAATAGTTTGTGATGAAACACATAAAGCTTATTTTGCTTATGGAAGCTTTAACCATCTGATAAAAGATTGTAAAAGGAAGGTACAAAAGCATGTATGGAACAATGCTAGAAGGGTAAATCATCATAATTCTCATAAAATGTCTTACCCTCATCCAAAAAGAAACTTTGTTCCAAAAGCAGTCCTTAATGCCAACTCGGGATGAGACCAGTTTAATGCTGCTAACCTAAGCTGCTTAAAATGCTAGTTACGAGGAATAGGATTAATGCTGTTAAAGCATCAGCAGTTGGGTTCTGGATGCCAAAGAATAGTATGTAGATCATGTATCCCAAAACATCAGTGCATCAGTTACTTTGAAAAGATTTGACTACATTGATGCACAAGGAAGATTCAAGTCTGTGATGGCTTGGGTTCCCATAAGAAGATGATTTGGAGAATGTGGAATCAGAAGTGGTCTCCATGGTCACTGTCCTAATCTATCAATTGTAGATTAGCCAATTGGGGAATGAGAAGCTCTGATACAAATTGTAGGATATTGGAAATCATAACACAATGGAAGATAGATGGATTAGCCAAGTCTAGAGAGAGAAAGTGAGAGAAAAAACTTTCTAGTAAGAGAAACTGTAACTTGTAAATGAAATGACTAACCACCTCTCCCATGGCATGGGAGAGGTTTATATAGTAACATACAAAACCAGCCTTAAGGCCATGATATGGGCTTACACGTGTGGGTTTAGTACCCGGCCTAATACCGGTTGTAATACGATTAACTATTAACTACGAGCTATGTTAAACTGTAAAATACACTGGGTGACCGAGTCTTTTTTCTAATATCTAACAATATTTTTTTTAAACACTTTTGCCCTACCATTTGCAACATATAATACATCAATGGGGTTTATAGATCACCCATACAGTTGAACTTTTTACAGACTCGATAAGCAAACTAATCTAATGACCCGAATTGGTAGGATCAAAATAACATGTAGACTACTCGGCAAACATATGGGGGTCTTCACTTAACTTTTCTTTCTATTCTTCCGTGAAATAAATACTACCATGAATCCCAATCGTCCCAAAACAATATATACAAGGATAAGGACTTAGCAACCGTGTACTCCAATAATTAACTAAGGGTGTAACACAACGATGCACTAAAAGCGAGTACATGTTCTAACAATTCACATTTTTTACATCTTATTACGTCAATAAATATTCAACTACTTATTTTAAAACTACTACGCGTTTACTTTAATCTTTATCGTTAAGTTAAATCGCGTAAAATAAAAAATCAACAATCAGCGTAAACGGACACCAAACAAATTAAAATTTATGTCAAGCAAGCAATATATTATTTTTATGAAAGTAATAATCAACTTTTTATATTTTATTTTTATTGGTCACGTAAAACGTTTACGTTTCGCAATTAAATACATTTAGGCATACCTGGAAGCACCAATACCTATCTATACTCAACCAAATACCCACAATTATACCCAATATCTAAAATTTATATATTTTTACATATATATATACATATATAAACGGATATAGAGATAGAAACATAAAGATATTTTGTGAATTTTACAACTAGCATGTGTTATAAACCAATTCAAGGAACCTACTTACAACATAGTGATTTTTCTTACACAATAGGACTCATTTCCACACTTTCTTACACAAAACCTCGTCCATTCCCATCCCTAGTCATTCAAGCCCTAAACCATGGTTAAGTTAGCTAGATATTTATAGTATAAAAGGCACACTATAGCAAGTAAACTTCACACTTCATTCACTTATCATTTACTAGCAAAATAACACATAAAAACCCTCCCAAGAACACCCCTAGCCACGACTCACTATTCAAACACATATACATTTCATATTTTTGATTCTACAAGTAATCCAAGTGTTCAAGGTTCATTATTAGACATATCTAAGGTGTATTGGAAGCTTGGTTTAGTGTTTAAAAGGGTTAATTAAGAAAAGTTCAAGGTTAGGGTTTCATTGGAAATTAGAGTTTTCTAGTCTTGGAAGCTTGGGTTTTGATTCTAAACTAGGGTTTAGAACTTGGAACTCTTCATCCTACTTCATCTTAAGGTCATCTAAAAACCCTACACTCTTTACATTTGTGATTTTATGTGTATATAATGTTTATATAGTAAATCACCATCTAGGAAACATATTAACATGTAAAATAGATTTTTACTCTTGATCATGGTTTGATATACTTTTTTATATGCTATATTGATGTTAAAAACACGTTGGAATAAAAGTATATACATTATACAAGTATGGTTTAATTTATAAAAGTATATATAAATTAATAGTTTAAAGGTTTATTTATCAAAGTTTATAAATAAATAAATGTAAGAACTTGTTAATCTTGGACAAATGATGGACTAAAGGACTTAAAAAGGAACTAACATATATGAGACTTGTGATATAAAGTGTTGTAGAGGACTTGTAGCAAATTAACCAAGCTAAAAACTTATAAAAACAACTTTTATACAATATTAACAAATGAATCCAATCTACTGTTATATTACGAATATAAAGTATTTAATTTATTATTTTATAAAATGCTACATGTCATGACGATCATAGGCATATAGAGAACTCAAAAATCCGAGTTATAACGAAAAAGATACGCCATTTGCAAGTTTACGATAATAAGTACTTTTATAAAAAATAAGTTTATAAAAACAAATTACTATTCATTGCAGAAAATTTTTGAAAAATATCTTATTTAGATATAACTTTTAATTACAAAGACGTGCTCGAAAGAATCACTAAAATCAGAGTTAAAACGAATAAGATATGACTTTTACGAGGTTACGACGATTAATTTTATAAAAATAGTTTTATAAAATATACATGAACAGTAAAAGTACTGTACACCAGAGGACTCAAAAGTTATAAATTTAGTATTTTGATAAATTTCTTAATACAAAAGCGTGGACATAAAGAACGTACAAAACGGACTTAAAACGAGAAAGATACGCACTATTTTATACTTGCGCACTATTTCCTGACGTGAATAGTGTTGGTTCGTTTTTAATAAAAAAAATTGCGAAACATTTTAAAATCACTTAAATAATATTTATTCATGTTTTAAATTTTGTAAATATTAGTTTACGAAGGAGATTGAATTATTTATACAATTATACGAGTATAAATACATGGTTATTATTTAACAAATGCAATTTAAATATTATTTCACAAATACAATTAGATGGTGATGTAGCTATATACGATTATATACGGTATTAGTTATTCAAAGTACTTAGTACTCATACGACCTATAATTAATTAGGTTTATTTTTTGCATTGGACTATGCGAGACTATACACTCATTTGTTTCATTTATGTCCATTACACTCGAGGTGAGTTTATAGCCCCCCGTTTTACTTGTTTTACATATACTTTACAACTTTTAGGGTGAGAACATGCTTGTTACCAATTTCATTTGCTTGATTGGTTTGAATTTATTACATGTGCATTTACAATTCGTTTTACAAACTGGTCTACAAACTCAATTACTTATTTTGGGGCGAAATGCATTGCTTGTTTCACTTTATTTTTTAAAACAATAACATTACTTTACTTTTACCCAATTGATTATGGATTAGCTTAAGTGGATTGAACTGTTAACTACGAGTTGGTAGGCGCGAATGTTATAAAATAGATCTATTCGGGTGTGACAACCCCGTTCGGGTGATTAGCTATCACTGGACAAACGAACGTTATAGCATGTCGGAGAAAAGAACGACAATTACATGAACATGAACATTTATGATGCCTTGAATAAAGTGGCATACAAGTCTGAGCCGTAGTTTCATGAACTTAGAGTAATTGTAATCATTGTTTTATACACATATGAATATTTTCATGCGCCTTGAATAAAGTGGCAATACATACTTTGAACAATGGTGATCCAACTATACTTATATTTTTGTGACTATTGGGGATTGAAATGGTCATGCATACTTTACAACTCTTTGATTTTCAACATTCATACACACATTTTGGTGAACATTTAAGGATTGAAACGGTCATACATACCTTACAAAACTTTGGTTCAACGCTTATACTTACAAAAACCTATGAACTCACCAACTTTATGTTGACACTTTTTAAGCATGTTTTTCTCAGGTGAATTAGATGCTTGGTTTATGTGATGCGCATTGGAGTCTAAATAATTCAAGATTTCTTTTCAAACGACATAGTTAGAGGTCGTTATCTCATGACTTGAGCAATGGTATTATGAAGTAACGCTCCTGGAAACATATTCTGCTGCGACCTATTTTTGGAGGTGTTACACTACACTCGAATTAGATTTTACAAATTTGGGTTCTTAGCCTATAAATACCCCTCTTTGGCTTTTGTATTCCTCACCTCTTGCCATTTTTTCTTTTCTCTCTTTTCTCTTCTCATATCCTCTAAGTCTAACACCTCTTTTGTTCTTAACTTCTCAATCTATCATCTATTGAAGAACACATCTTCGCAAGAAAGACAGACAAGTACCTAATCCACACTTGTGTGTTATTAGTCGATGGTCTTCTTTCTCATACCCTTTTTTTAAAATCGAGTCTTTAGGATATGTTAGGATTTGATTTAAACAATCAACTTTTATTTAATTTGGTTGTAAAGGAAGTCTTTTATCTTAGTGATCAATCCTAGATCACTGGGTTATCTAGTTGGGGTTTTAGTAAGCTTACAAGGGGAAGTTTTTAGTGGTCCTAGTTGATCTTAGTGATCTTAGAAGAAAATCGAATCACGGCTTCTTAGAGGTGGATTCCGAGGGTGGATAACCGTAGAGAGTAGCTCTTCTTAGTGAGCGCCGATCTTAGTGCATATCGGTGGAGCAAAGTTGTAATACAGTTTATTGTCCACCATAATGATTATACTAGAGTAATAGTATCGGTGTCGTGGATTCGCAACTAGACGTACGGATGGTATAAACCCCTCATCCCAAACTAGTATATATCGTTCTCTCTTATCTCTCCATCTACTTATTATCTTCATTATCAAGAAATTTTATAAACATTGAAGAAGTCAAAAAAACTGTATTCACCCCCTCTACGATTTTACAGTTACAACTGAGATATGATATAATATGAGCTAAGTTTATGACGTATCTATTGAGGAAGAAACATGAATTGCCTAATTTAATGGGTAACGACTGTGTTTTGTTGTATTAGATGTGGTAATAGGTTGTCTATAAGCTGTGTATAACTGTGGTCATAAGTGCTGATTTCATGAGTGCTATTACCTGTATTTTATTCGGCTGTGATGATCTTTCAAGTATGTTATTTTGCTACAAAAAATGGAAGGATGGTTGAGTGCGAGATTAACTCGGCTCAACTACATATATGATCGCACCTGAGACATGAGTTAATTTGAGCCAAATCTCTCGTGATGTCATTTAAAGTCTGAGAATGAGAATGCGAATTTTAAGCAGCCCAAAACGAAAGTCTATTACCTTATACAACACCGCACAAACGACATTTGTATATAAAGGTAATATTCTTTAATCATTCTAAAGATCAAGGAGTGTGTCACGATATCTTTCAAATTTATCTGTATAAGCTGTGTAATGTGGTCATAAGCTATGTATAAGCCGCAGTCATATGTGTTGATTTCACGAGTACTATAAGTTGTGTGTTTATTTGGCTATGGCGATCTTTCAAGTATTTTGTTTTGCTGCACAAAATGGAAGGTTGTTTATAGTTCATTCAATCGATGGTCGTGTATATTTGTTCTAAATTATCTTTGCTATTGTTTAATCATTTCATTTGATTGATGCGTATATTTGTTCTAAATTATCTTCACTATTGTTTAAACATGTGATTTGCTTCGTAGCTCTAGATTATGTTATTTGATAACGGTTCTACTTTTTTCAGTATATGTTCTTAAATGAATGGAAATTGAATTATTATGATGTAATTTTTTTTATTTAGAAATAACAAAAATGCAAGCCCAGTAAATGATGCCGACAAGAAGAAAATTCATCAAGCGTATCAGTCGAAGAGTTTCAAAGTGGAGTTGAGTTTTGCTGCAAAAATACCAATGCCTGCGATTGTACAAACTTTAACATGTCAACAATCTGAGGTGCTCGATATAATCTTAAGCTTGGCTACGTATTGCTTCAATATTATATTGAGTACCCTCAACGATTTTAGAGAATTTTTAGATTCCTGATGAACTGAAAAAAGTCACACAGTATGCGCAATAGGTGCATTGAGCCAAAATAACACAAAATAAAATTTTAAATCATTGGTAATGTGTAATATTTTTAGCTGCATTACTTTTTGTAATGCTTTCAAATTTTTTGAACTTCTATGCCTACAAACTTTATTTGTTTTTCCTTGCAGAAAGTTAGTATATCATAGTTATGGGTAAAAAGGGTACAAATTAGCAAACAAAATTTAGAACAAATACACAATTTTATATGCTATGCCACGCGCGGAACCCTAGTTCCTATCGGGAGAACATTTGTGATACATTTTGCACTATTTGAGTGCAAAAGTACATCTGATGCTAACATTTGAGATGCTCTATAATTTTACACTATTTTAGTCCAAAATGAGAATATATTTGGAATATGCTTGCACTACCTAAAGTAATCATGAAAAAAACATGGCAGAAAATATCAAAGATACTACTGAACGTGTTCAATCTCTCTCAAATAAACTCAATGACCGTTGTTCGAACCGTAGATTTTCATCACAACGAAGTATGAACTCTCACTCTCAGAAAAGTAAGGTAGGTGGATCTATTTTAGATCTAATGGATGAATTGGTTACTGTTGGCCAAACCATGGGTTACAATATGGCAGGTTGTGAAAAAAACATTCAGGAAATAATTAATTCACAAGGAGATTTTGATGTTGTTAAATGAATTTTCTGTCTCTCAATATTCAAGGCCTTGGAAACAAGGCTAAACGGAGATGGATTAAGGAGTTATGTCAGAAGCATAGAATTAATTTTGCCTCTATTCAAGAAACTAAAGCGGAGAGTATTAGTTTACTCACCATTAAGGATTTGTGGGGAAATCAGATGTTTGACCATGTTGTAGGATCTTCAGTCGGTTGTTCAGGAGGTATCTTATGTATGTGGAATCCTAACATGTTCGTTAAAGAGCAAGTTTCTACTTGTGATTATTTTGTTGCTTTGATGGGCACTTGGGCTCCAACCTCTTCTAAGCTTCTTATTATATCCGTTTATGCTCCTCAAGAGTTGAATGAAAGGCGTGATTTATGGGATTATCTTCGTACGATTATTGATAGATGGGAAGGTGATACCGTGATTATGGGTGACTTTAACGAAGTTCGTTCGGAACATGAAAGGTTTGGTTCTACGTTTAATAGGCAAGGGGCTATTGCTTTTAACAATTTTATTTCTTCGGCATGTTTAATTGATCTTCCCCTAGAAGGTTATGCTTTTACATGGGCTCACAAGTCGGCTTCAAAGATGAGTAAATTAGACCGTTATCTTATTTCAGAAGGTGTTTTGGATTTATTTCCACATCTTTCAGCTCTATGTTTGGATCGACACCTTTCTGATCACCGTCCTATCCTTATGCGGGAAACAAATTATGATTATGGTCCTTCTCCATTTCGGTTTTTCCATTCTTGGTTTGCCATGGAGGGTTTCAATTCTTTTGTGGAAACTACCTGGAAGTCATTAAATATTGTTGAGCCAAACGGTTTA
The DNA here is from genome assembly GCA_026074375.1 of Tanacetum coccineum. NCBI lineage: Eukaryota > Viridiplantae > Streptophyta > Magnoliopsida > Asterales > Asteraceae > Tanacetum > Tanacetum coccineum. The sequence goes on from BQNB010098735.1 coordinate 14,937, forward strand.
ATTCGGTTGAAGAAAAAGTTGCAAGCTCTCAAGATTGCTATCAAGGCCTGGTCGAAAGAAGCTAACAAAAGGTCAAATGACAGGAAGATCAACATTCAACAAAATCTCTCAGAAGTTGATAAGCTTATTGATCAAGGAAAGAGTAATGATGAGATTCTTATCAAAAGAATCACGCTTCTTAATGATCTTCAGGAGCTTAATAATAGGAACGCCATGGAGATTTCTCAAAAAGCCAAAATCCGATGGTCCATTGAAGGTGATGAAAACTCCAAATATTTCCATGGTATTATGAATAAAAAGAGATCCCAACTCGCCATTCGTGGGACTCTTGCTAATGGGGAATGGATTTCGGAACCTCACAGAGTCAAAAATGAATTTTTTACTCATTTCAAGAAGCAATTTTCGCCTATCCAAGCTCCTAGTATCTGCTTTGACTTCACTTTTCCAACTCGCCTATCTTCAGATCAAGTTCAAGATTTGGAGCGTCCTGTTACTTATGAAGAGGTCAAAAGGGCTGTTTGGGATTGTGGCACCAACAAATCACCTGGGCCAGATGGATTTTCCTTTGAATTTTACCGTAAGTATTGGACAACAATTGATGATGATGTGTTTCAAGCTGTCAGAGATTTTTTTGTGAATGGGCACTTCCCTAGAGGATGCAACTCTTCTTTTATAGCCCTTATTCCCAAGATCCAAGATGCCAAATTTGTGAAAGACTTTCGTCCTATAAGTCTTATTGGGAGCGTTTACAAAATCATAGCAAAAATTTTGGCCAACAGATTATGTCTAGTTCTGCCTTATCTCATAAGTGATGTTCAATCGGCTTTTGTTGCTAATCGTCAAATTCTTGATGGGCCTTTCATTCTTAATGAGCTTCTATCTTGGTGTAAGTTTAAAAAGCTAAATGGGATGATTTTTAAGGTGGACTTTGAAAAGGCTTTTGATTCTGTGAAATGGGACTACTTAGATGAGACCCTAAAGGCTTTTGGTTTTGGCTTAAAATGGCGTAATTGGATCAGTAGTTGTCTTAATAACGCCATGGGATCGGTGCTCGTTAACGGTAGCCCTACTTTGGAGTTCCAGTTCCATAAAGGCTTAAAGCAAGGTGATCCCATCTCTCATTTTTTATTTATTTTGATTATGGAAACTCTTCACCTCACGTTCAAGAGAGTCTTAAACGCCGGTTTATATAAAGGTATCTCTCTAAACGACTCTTTCACGATCTCTCATTTGTTTTATGCGGATGACGTAGTCTTTATTGGTAGGGGTGTTCAGTGTTTGGTTTGACACTGAACAAACCGAAAAAGAAACCGAACCGAAACCGAATAAAACCAAACCGAAAATTTTAGTTGGTGTACGGTTTGGTTTGAAACCGAACCGAAGTATTTAATTGGTGTTTGGTTTGGTTATGGTTTGACAAAAATATAACCAAACCAAACCGAAAAAACCGAATATCTCGATATACATAAAAAAGTTAATTATATATATACTTCTATCGTATTGTCTTAACTAGCAATTCTAATTTTTTAAAATATCTTTTAAACTAATCAATTCTCAAATCAAGCATTGATACATATTCGTGAACAACTGAACAAGAGTTTGCCTACTTGATCCATATAAATTCATATATACTGAGCAAGAGTGAAGTTGCAACTGTGTTTGGATGCTTAAAGATGAAATAGTCAAGCTAATAAGGCTTCTGAAGACTTTTTTCAAAAAATTCTTATCTTATTTCGCTTTCATTATTTTTCATTAAGTTCTTAAACTTTTTTTTATTTACTTGAGCATTCTATAAGACTTTTTAATTTGTTAATTTTATTTGAAATTTTTTGCTTTTTATTATAATTTTTAGATTATATTTTGGGGAAACTTTTTTAATTTTTTGGAGTTCACTTGAATTGGTTTTCTTGGTTTAAACCGAAACCAAACCGAATTCTAATTTGGTGTACGGTTTGGTTTTTTTCATTCTATAATTGGTTTGGTTTGATTTTGGTTTTAACTTTGAAAATTTTCAAACCGATGAACCCGAACCGTACAACCCACAAACCCGAAAACCGAACCGATGAACACCCCTACTTGAGTACACTTATCTTTCCACACAAGTGCTTACAGTTTGAGCACTCTCTATTTCTTGAAGATCCTAGAGAATAGTTTAAAGGTGTTGAAGATCCTAGAGAATAGTTTGTAGGTGTTGAAGGTCCAGAATAATAGGTTGGAGCTTGTTCGACTCAATAAATTGAGGCTAACAATTACATATGTAAATCAACCCATATTTTGTACAATAATATTAGACGTAAATAGATTAAGGCTGTAACACCTCCAAAATGGGTCGTAGCGAAAAGTATGTTCGGGAGCGTTACTTCATAATACCATTGCACAAGATATGAGAGAATGACCTCTAATGTGTCGTTTGAAAAGTGATCTTGTAAAGTTTGGACTCCAATGCACATCAGTTATGTCAAGTAGCTTGTTCACCTGAGAAATACATGCTTAAAAGTGTCAACATAAAGTTGGTGAGTTCATAGGTTTATGTAAGCATAAATGTTGGATCAAAGATTTATAAAGTGTGTATGACGATTTCAACCCTTATAATAGTCACAAAATGTAAGTATAAATGTTGGAAATCAAATATTTGTAAAGTGTATATGACTATTTCAATCATTATAATAGCTACAAAAATGTAAGTATGAATGTTGAAATCAAATATTTATAAAGTGTGTATTGCATAGTATGCAATATCCAAAAGAGTGATTATGATCACGCTAAGTTCATAAAACCGATGCTCTAACAGAAATAACAGACATTTGCTCATACAGATGCCCTACCTAGAACACCCGAGCATTGATTTAATGGACATGTACTCATACAGATGCCCTACCTAGAACACCCGAGCATTTATTCAATGGACATGGACTCATACAGATGCCCTAGCTGGAACACCTGAGCATTTATTTAATGGACATGTACTCATACAGATGCCCTACCTGGAACACCCGAGGGTTTATTTAATGGACATGTACTCATACATATGCCCTGCCTAGAACACCTGAGCGTTTACTTAATGGACATGTACTCATACAGATGCCTTACTTGGAACACCCGAGCATTTATTCAATGGACATGTACTCATACAAATGCCCTACCTGGAATACCCCGAGCATTTATTCAATGGACATGTACTCATACAGATGTCCTACCTGGAACACCCGAGCATTTATTCAATGGACATGTACTCATACAGATGCCCTACCTGGAATACCTGATATGTAAACAATTTTGTAAACGTGTATGTAAACGAGTATATAAACAAGTTATGAAGTCAAGTATGTAACAATTTGTAAATACGCATGTATTCTCACCCCAAAGTGTTAAAATATATGTAAAACGAGTAAAACATGGGGCTATAAACTCACCTCTAATGAAAGTAGTGATTATCGCAAAATCAACAAAGTAATCGTCAAGAACGATCCGAAATGCAACTTAATTAATTATAGGTCGTATAAGAATAGTGTATTTAAAATAAATATAACCATATAAATTATAGAGTTATATCACCACCTAAAAGTGTTTGTTTAATTTATAAGATTGAAATAATATTTAAATTATACTTGTAAAATAAATGTTCAAGTATTTGTGTTTGTGAAAAATATTATCCTTGTCTAACAGTTGATTATTCGTTAATAATTGATTTAATATTTTTAGTATTTATATAATGATATTATATAAATAGTTTCATTGTTTTATAAAATAATATTTATAAAGTTCAAAACATATATAAATATTATATATATTATATAAGTAGTATGACATTTTTTAAGGTTTTTATAGCCCAAACGTACCCGAAAACACTCGTAAACCCCTTTTTATATTTCTAACAGCTCACATGTAGTTTTTTTAAAAATAGTGCACAAGAGTAAAATAGTGTATAGAATCTTTATAAATTTATAACTTTCGCTTTTTAACTCCGTTTTTAACGTTCTTTATATGTACGAAATCGTGACGAGATAATCTAACAAAATATTTTATTTACAAATTTTATAACATTCTGTACATGAACAGTAACAATAATATGTTATTTATAAAATTATTTTTTATAAATTTAATTATCGAAATCTTGTAAAAATCATAACTCCTTCGTTTTAATTCCGTTTTTAATGTTATTTATATCCACGAAATCGTGTTGAGATGTTCTAACAAAATAAAATGTTCATACATTTTTATCAGTTTCAAAACAGTAGCAGTTTTTATAAAACTACTTTTTATAAAAACACTTTTACGTATTTAATTATCGTAATCTCGTAAAATTCATAACTTCTTCGTTATAGCTTCGTTTTTCGAGTTCTTTAAATGCTTGAAATCCTCATAAAATGTACTATTTGAATCAGTAAAGTATATATTTTATAAAATTTCGTATATTTTCAGAATGTACAAACTGTTGGGATATATATACATATATGTATTTGTTTTCATAAACTTTAACATAATTAAATTATTACCAATCCACTAATTTAATTAATACAACATATCTTGTATACTTTAGGTCCTTTAATTTATGTCCATAGTTTTAAGTTCAATAAGTCCCAAATAATTGTCCACAACAATTGTATAACTAAGCCAACACTTTGTAATACATATGCAAAAATGTATTCTTGCTTTCTAATATATATTTAACATATTTCTACCATGAACATAACTTTACTTGAATATGTATAATCTTGTACTATTTATAAATTTTATAAAATAATTGCTAGATGGTGAATAACAATATAACAAATAAGTAAACATGAAAATGAAATGATTATAAATGAGTAGGGTTTATGTTAGACCTTGAATGAATGAAGATAAGAACACAAATCTAAACCCTAGTTTTTCAACCTGAAATCCTTTTCATAAACCCAAATACTCCTTTGCAAACCCTAGCTTTGATTCTTGAAAACCCTCAATATACATTGTATAATAACCCTAATGATACTTGTATGCTTGTAACCTTGCTAAAATCAAAACTATGAAATTTGTTTCTACGACTATTAAGCCATGTGTTTCAAAGGGAAACAAGGGATAGTGTTTTTTATTTTTCTTGCAAAGGAAATGTGTGTGTAAGAGTTTACTAGGAGGTCTTATTTATAGTGGAAGTAATTATCAAAACCATTTGTAAAACAATGGTTAGGAAGTGATTTAAGGACAATGTGTAAGAGCTCTCCTCCTCCCTAGGAGGAGGGGACGATTTGGGTATAAGGAGAGGATAAAGGATTAGACAATTTATGGAAAAATGGCTTTTTAGGTTTACATGTTGGGTAATAACTAGAATGAAATGACCTTAGTGGAGGTTTAAATTTTATTTGTTGTGTTATTACTTGTATAACTAGCCTAAGGGTTTATAAGTATAGTTATGATTAAATTTTTAGGTATTGGGTATAAAAGTGAGTATTTGTTGAAGTATAGATAGGTATAGGTGCTTCCATGTATGCGTAAATGTAATTTATTGTGAAACGTAAACGTTTTACGTAACCAATAAAGATAAAATATGAAAAGTTAATAATTATCTTCATAAAAATACTATAACACTTGTTTGACGTAAACTTTTATTTGTTTGATGTCTATTTACGTTGAATGTTGAGTTTTAGTTTACGCGAATTAACTAAACGTTGAAAATTAAAAGTAAACGCGTGAAAGTTTAAAATAAATAGTTAAATATTTATTGACGTAAAAGATGTGAAAATGTGAATTGTTACAAATGCCACATTATGGAATATGCTTACATGATTCACTTACCTAATTCACTAGTGAGAGAGACGAGAATAATGACTGCCCCAAATCTCATTTTGGTTATATGTCTTGCTCTTTTTTTCGATCCAGTCCTTCCACCACCGCGAACCCCAGTTAGATTCAGGCATGCTACACTTTTTAGTTATTGGGAGAACCCAAGTACTCTCTTTCGGATTCAGGAAAGAACTCTCAGAAACGAAGACAAATGAAACTTACTATATCCATGTGAATTATGTCCCTTATCTCTATGATAGAATTATTCCATTATTGCTCACTAATAATAGTAGAATGAATGGTCAAGAGTCAAAAAGGGATTCTGGGCGAACACTATTAATGGACCAATAAAATAAATAGATTTTAAAAATTCCTATATGATTTATAATCCGTACCCTTTCCCGATTGTCTCTCTGAAGGAGTTGGGAGATAGTATATTATACTCTTGACGAGGGGTCAAATTTTTTTTTCTTTTTTTTCTATAAACTATAAAAGGTAAATTATCTATCCAATCTCAATCTAATATGTTCGTAGGATCAACCCTCCTTATACCTCTCTTATAGTTTGTAATCCAAAGGTGAGCCGACTTCACAAGTGACACAACGGTCGTTTTTGTTGGTTTTCAATTTTTTTGGTATTTTTTTTGATTACTTGATAATAGAAGAAAATATTCACAATTGAAAGCGATAACTTCACGAGGAAGGGTCTTCAAACATTAATCTTTAGACGTAAACACGATAATCGCACACACCTCTCCGGCAGCGGCGCCAAAGATTGATTATGAAAATTCCTTGCTATATATATAATATATGTAAATATATAATAAGTATTTCCAAAATATCAATTAATAAGAGAGAGTAAGTATTCCAAAAGGTTTTATAGAAGGGAGATTACTTTTATCCAAAGTAAAATCCAAAACCTTCCTGGGTCGTTTCCCGACGAGGCGTGAATTAGGAATTGAGTTTAAGTTCGTGATCGCATGATTGAATGAT